>JAYJMH010083750.1:0-32237 GCA_036873815.1 Phacellophora camtschatica | reverse complement strand
TAAAGATTTGAAGCCAAAATTGAACAAGCAGTCAGATTCCATCGCCGCAAAATTGTTCACTTAGTCTTTTTGGCGCCTATCATCTGAACCGCCAAAATTCTCATCACATGATCAAAAATCTTTCTATTGTTTATTTTTCTATATATACAAACAATGTCTTTTATTTCATTTAGCTTTAAAATGATGTTAAGTTGACATTGAAACGTCGCTCATTATTATCGTTAATATTTATAATTAAATGTTACAAATAGCAGATACAGGTAAAGTAACACAATTACCTTGCTCTACATTGATAACAAGCAATTGACGTTGGCAATGAACTATGAATACCTGATATAATATTTACATAATAAGCAGTTGATAACAAACAATAGATATATATACCTGATTTAAATGCCAAATCTTTAGGTATATTCCAAACTGCAGATCCTTGTTTGTTTTTTCCAATACCTCTTGTTCTAGTATCAAGTGCATTCTTCGATTCAGTTTCAACTGCAAAAGAATATTTTAACTTCAGCTTTTTTCTTACTACTGTACAATCGAATTTTCAAAATACTGCTTTGTTCTGCTTTCAAATACTGCTTCAAAATGTCTAAAATACAGCTTTCAAAATTCAAAACCCAATATTTTATATTTTTTCAGGAATTGATAAAAATCAAACATATATAACAAATATTTCCATATTTTATTGTTACCCAATTGTCTTAACTTCCTCACGATGTACAATTATTTAGAAAGACAATTTTGTAGCCATGGCATTTTAGATATAACATAGTTTTCTTCATTCATCGCATTTGTATTTCTGGTCATGTTCCTTCCAAATTTGAAGAAATTGAAGTTGCAAGACCATATGTGACATTGCAATAAACTAAGTTTGAAAACCAACTCAGGCCATTTGATGCCACATCTGTGAACAATTTCTATCTTCAAATAATTAAATCATATCATAAACCAAATGATTAACGTCAGAGGTAATGCTAAAAATAATAACTTAGGCATATTTGCTTTGTCAATTTTTCTAAATTTTTGCACAAAAAATGATTTACAAAAAATCTCAATTTCATTAAAGCTTAAAAATATTTTGGGAATGTTGATCAGCCTTTGTAAAGCTCAAACCTTAAAAGGCAAGAAAAAGCTCACTTGCCTAGCTTGGGAATCAAAAAATCATAGTTTAAATAATTTTTTATGCAGGACAGACACAGTTTATCAGTCACTGTTAGCAGGGAACCAAGCACACAACAATTCTCAAGTCAACTCCAGTTCCAGTTGATGCATTTTGTGGCAATTTGTTTGTACTTTGATTGAATCTAATAGTTAGTTGTAAGCATTTCACTTTAAAAAAGATTACAATTACAATTCTTGGGGATACCGGTAAAATAATTCTGTAGTTAGGTTTCTTTGACTATTACTGTGTATTTGCATTTGTTAGAACAACCTTGTTTTCTTGTGAGCAACAACCACTAAACTACATTCTGATTATTGGTTTCTTCTGATTATTGGTTTCTTGGTTCAATGAGCATTGTAGTCAAGTCAGGTGCAGTGAGAAGGTATTTTTCAATGAATACTTGGTGTGCCATCTGCACATTTGTAGCACCATCTGCATCTTGGAAGCTCTTCCATAGCCAATCTTTTCAAAAGACACTCCTCTGTTTATTATTTTTCCAATATTTAATTCTGTAATATTTATCAAATAATTGCTCAATCCGAGAAGGCATAAAACATGTTTGTTTTCATTGCAGTTCATGTCACATGATTAAACTGTTGGGAAGTATTCCCTTTTAAATTAAATTGTTTTTTTTTACTTCCCAAAAGCATGGTAGAAAACAGTGAGTGTTCGTACGATAGAAAATTTTTTAAGATATTAATCACATGATATGAGTGTAGTGAAAACAAATTCAACCTGGGTAGGCCAGTCTGAAAAACATGTATGCCAAAAAGATCTTCTCCATGGAACAGAGTCCAAAACAATGAAAGAACAATAAGTCTATTTAGGCATAAACTTTGGCATGTCACAAATGAACTGCCCACCATATTGGATAGGATTTGCATTATTTAGGCCAGATGAGACAGTTGTGATATGATAATAATGTTGTAATTTCCAAAATCGTATTAAGAAAAGATAAATGATTACTAAACATAAAACTGAACTGAACAAACCAAAAGACCAATAAATAATGCATCTACTATCAACACAAACCCTTCTTCTTGAGTTTTTGCAGATGGATTTTTTAACACTTTATTAAAACACAGCTGTGCCTACCAAAATAAATAATATAATAGACCTACTTGTTATGTTATAACCAAGTCTAGATTGTAATATTCCGTGCCTGCCTACTAGCTAATATCAAGTCAAGTTCGTTACGATAAAACATAACGAATGGCCTAAATATGGGAGGCCTAAGTCTTACAGCAAGTTAAAAAGTAGGCCAATCCGAGCCAAAGAGTTCATCAAAACAAAAGTGGTCCCAAAACGTTTCTCCAAAACATAATGTGTGGGACAATAATATTGCTCAATAGGCAACAATTTCAAACCTTCATAAAATAAACCAATCCAGTCTTGGTCGCTAGTAGTTTCGTTTATGTTCCAATTTACGACAACTTTCTCTCCAACTGTGATTTGGGTTTGGTTGACTCTCAAAAAAGTGCTGTTTGCGTCCTGTGTTGTTGACGACTGTAAACTGGCCTCACTGAACGCTCTCCGTAAATTGCCAGAGTCGGTCGCTATATTTGTCAAAGATCGAAATCGTAGCAAACGTACCATATCTACATGTTAGCAAAAACAACAAGGGCTGGAATTAACACAACCTTGCTTAGCAACTTTTTTCTGATCATAAGCCAAAATGTGGAGTTTCATGTCCTGTCTGTGTGAACCGAGAGAGGCGCTGGTCACTGCTGGTAGTGGCAGGCGCCAAAGCCGCTTTTCTGTGATGCTTCCTGGATTTCTCAATGTTTGGAGTAACTTAACTTAAACAACGACAAGTAACTTAAATTTATTTGAAATGATCTAACTTGAAAGAAAACAATGTCGTTGCGTAAATCGTTAAACGTTTTCTTTCCAGTCCAATTCTAAGCTGAACTGACTCACTGACTTAAAATTGTAGATTTCATTCCGGGAACAATTCAGCAAAGTGCTAGTTCGTGCCGAGATCCCTTGATCAACAAAATCTGCTGAAAAAATAAAAAGTTATCACATTTTTAAAATCTGCTGAAAAAAAACAAGCAGAAAACATTTTCAAAGAAAACAGTGTTCATAGGTTTTTGCCAGTTTTTCCATGATTTTGAAAGCTCAAAGTAATATTTTAGAATTTATAATTTCTTGATGCAAAACCCAGGGGGGTCACTCAAATTTGTTATATACGGGGAGGTCCATCCACAATTATCAAAGTTCACCTAAAAGTATCAATTTAAAATTTTGCTCACCCAGAAGTATCAACTGAAATTTTTGCTCACCCAAAAGTATCAGTTTATGTTCGAAATCTGTGCTTAATTTTTCTGTTAAATATAAATTATCGCTATGTAATGAAGATTTGAGGTTCAAATTCTCTTCATTTGTGAAATTCAGTCATAATGAATGAATATCTTGTATTTTGTGTGCGACTTTCTACATGACTGGATTGCAAAAACCTTTTGACAGATGTTGAAAAAAACTGTTTTGCATCTGTATGCATTGATTAAACCCAAAAGTATTAAAAAAGATATATTTTATAAATCAGCTACCCAAAAGTATCAAAAAATTATATTTTGCAAATCAGGTACCCAAAAGTATCGGATCACATAGCAAATTCTTACCCAAAATTATCGGATGGACCCCCCCTTATATAAAAAATTTAAGTGACCCCCCCTGGGTATAAATCAGTAATTATTGAGTAGATTTTGGCAAATAAGGTATTAAACTGTCACATCAACTTCAAGCAAAAACATTATTATCAAAACTAAAGCTTTCCGCAGCAGCTTTTTAAACGTGCGAAAAATTTCCTGGACCACTCAGTATCAGACAATGAACAGTCAATCAAGTAACCTTGAATTAAGTTTATATGTCACCCTACTTTTCCCCAATGTCGGGTTTTCTAATTTGTCCAAATTTGAGGAGAAAATGTAGAGAGAAGGTAAGGTTTCTCGAAAGATTGGCTTTGTTTCGTTGGAAAGTCTGAGGTTAAAGGAGCGTTTCCTGAGAAAGAGCGTGGTCTTGAAAAACCCCCTTTCCGGTTTGTTCTCACTGACAATGTCAACTGTAATGAAGGTTTAGATAACAGTAAAAAATTTAGCCGGAGCTAGACGTTCCTTGATTTCTTTGGGTTTTAAAGCTCACAATATTCTAAAACTGCTCTAAATTAATTTTTGTCCGTGTGCACTTGTCATTAATCTTAAACAAGGCCTTTCAAACCCTTACAGACCTTTCAATCTCATCATAGTGTGACTTTGTTACATTTCACATGTTTAATAAAGTACATGAATTGCCGCTGTTCTTTTTGGGTCATTCTTGTGACAGGAAAAATGTACGATTGATTTCACCAAATAAACTACAAGGTACAAAAATTATCAGCCTCTTTATATGTTATCGTATGCCGTTTTCGTGTAATATAGATTATTATTTTCACAAGAAGGGGAAATCAATTATGCATGTTAGTAACTTGTTTTTTTTGCGGTGTATTCATTAAATTATTTCATATGTCATATAAACATGTTTACAACCGTCATTGTTGATGTTTCTTTCGTAAGAGTTCAGGACAAGGGTGCCTACATTTGGTTACGTTAAATCGTCAGTAGTTTTTTAATCGTGAACATTGATTTGTGTTTTTGCGCAGGAGATATATATCATCACTGATGCGCAAACATCACAGCTGCTATCTATGGTCACGTCTTGATTTCAAACAACAACAACAACAAATTACCCCTGCAGCGGCACATAAAATAAACTTTCCGCTGTAACTACAGGTAACTGGGAGCTAGGGTTTTTCTTTTTAAACGTTCTCAGTTCGTCAGACAGTTTATTGGGACAAATTGTTTTCAAGAGAGTCTGGTCTTGACTTAAGTTTATGTCATATGTACAGTACAAGCATAAATTGTTAATAAAGGACGAGGATGTTGCAAATCATCTAGCAATAACTGAATGAGCATCATGATCAACAGGCCCAACTAACCTGAAAATATTAACTTTCCGCACACATTTTCAAGGCGAATGGACTCTGACTCTTACACCTAATTTGGGGTAGTACTTGATTTTTTAAACATTCATATTGTTTATTTTCAATTTCTTTTCTTGTTTTTAAATATCTTTTAAATTTTAGTTTAGAATTCTTATGAACGAGTAAAATCTTGCTTTGAGAAGGCTGCTTTTAAACTATAGTTTAAACTTGCACCCCTAATTGGAAATCATAATATTGGTCACAAGATCTAAACCTCTGTTTCAATTCTTGCCTCGTGTCTATGGAAAGTTTGTAACATATCGTATCAACAATAAAACACGCTTTTGGTCTCATTAAAGATTAACAAGCAACAAAACTTTTAATAAAAATTTCGAACATAATGAAAATCAAAGTCATATAATAAAAACTGAACAAAAATTGCCAAAATCACGGAACTTGCAACAGCATACTGCTTGCAAATTGTCAAAATTCATGCCCAAGGTATTCTACAAATACCGATTCACTTTTCTATTTATTATATCTAAAAATTTGAATAGCCCGTCCAGTGAATCTTTCAATTCTAAGTACCAAACAGATCTCGGCTGGTTGCTTAACGATCATACAGCCACCCGAAGTTTGCCCCTTGCTCTATTCATTGTGTTCGCGTTAATAATTAATCGCTAAGCATGGGTAAGCGAGGCATTCATGGCTATTCACTCAGTCGAATTCATGTGGACGAACTTACAGCACTCTATTGCAAAAGCCGATTCAAGACTACATTTGCTATTGAGAAAGAGGACCAAATAACCATAGAGTAAGTATATCAACAATTTTAAATTGTTTTTAACACAGCTAAATCGCTTATCCAAATGCTCTCTATTAAATCTGAATCGTATTCACAGTCAATTTATTTTACGTTCATGTGTACTTACAATCGTTATTATTCGATATTTGTCGTTGGAGTCAACTTCGAGCGTAATTGTCCAAGAGTATTTGTGGGTGTGCTTTGACTTCGCGTCAAATTGTGAGGGGTGTGTATGTCTCAATGAATTGTTTTTGCGTTATGCGACAGAAGCAGTGGAACGGAATTTTTGCAAAACATCCAAGGAAATATTGGATCTTCGGTTTAGTTTTCTTTACCGGCATGAAGAACTTAGAATGTTGCAGTCTAAACATTATAAAAACACAGAAAAATGTTCAAGAGTGATGAAGGTTCAAAGAGCTGCAACCAACCAAGAAGAACGAGATTATTTTTGCATCATGATTATTCATAAATATGTATTCATTGCGGTTCTAAAAGTAGTTGCTCGGAAGAAATTCAAAAGAATTGGAGAAACATGAGCGAAATGTAACTTCACAACTCTTGTTGCAAGTTTCGACATTTTTTATAAAAATATTCCAAATTTCTGCCGTAAAGAAGTATGTTTAACATGCAATTTTAATCTTGCTCTTCAGGTATGTCATCTCTGTTCTGTTCCTAGTATTTTCTGAAAAAGGTGACCTGCATAAAACGTTTGATTATTAATCGGAGAAACTTTTTTAAATTTTCATTCAAGAATAACAAAGTGGTCCTTGCTACAAAAAATTATATATATGGCAAGCCTAGCTAGCTTTCGACCAAATTAGTTGGTAATTTATCGATTGATCGAATCAAGTAAGTAATCAATGATATAAAAGTGATTATACGATTGAAGCCTTAGATATATAAAGAAAGCAAAGTCGTTTTGTGTTTCAGCTTCGTGCACGCATCGGCAGCAAAACTGTAATTACGATAAGAATTGAGATACGATTTCGTTGTTGCATCCAGGGGTATGCACCTTTCATCAGGCGTGGAACTAGGGGATGGTTCTGTGGGGTCACGACCCTTGCCCTCTTCAAAGTAGCAGTTTTTCATATTCAAACGACACACGATTTGCGTCATTTTTGCATGTTTCAGAGCCTAAAACCCCCAGTTGTAAATGGGATGACCTCTGGGCCATGAAAATATAAATACCATAGTTGTTGCCATGGAAATATCTTACGTAATGTTTTTCTTAATTTTATTCATATTTATCTTCCTGAAACGGGGTTAAGCACATGAGTTTCTTCAAAAATTAAAATTATATTGTAAAATAGAATAAATTACATTCAATATTGCATGAAAAACCCAGTTTTCAGAGCTCAAACATTACCAAAAATGGAAAAAAAACTATTGCTGGTTCTGGGCACGCACAGGATATGTTATATTATGGATAAGATCATTCTACCATATCTTATGATTAGTGCAAAAAATATTATCAATATGTTTGTGAAAATAGCGCAAAATGAAACTTTCACGAGCTGAATAAAAGATAAAATTTAGAATATAATGGAGTAGGTTTTTTGGTGAGATATAAATGGATAAAAGAGGATTTGAGACTACAAAATAATACTTTAAATAAGGCCAAAACGTCATGAAAATTTGGAAAGAAACAATCAATAAACTGTTTCGTAATTCTAAGAAATCTTTTAAAATCTTGAATTTTAGAGACACAATATTTTTGGTTTACAAGATGTGACAAATATTCTTTCAATCTTTTTGATATATGCGATGTGCTATATTCTCAATTCATTTAGGTTCGATTCATTGAATGCAAATTGCGATACAATACAACGATTGACAGACAATAATTTATGCAATTTTACTGAATTTTAGAAAAGCAAATTGCACATTAAATAATCGAGTAAATAGATTGATATTTTACTGCATGGCAAATGCAATAGGTATATTCTAAATGAAAGTAATTTCTGCTTAGTTGCATGAAAAAACTAACAAATGCTTGTTTCAGAGAGAAGGAAAAGGGAGGATCTAAATTTAATGAGCACACTAGTAATATAATAATCGCAAAAGTACTTGCAAAAATATTTCCCTTTCACAAAGACCCGTCTTACCTTTTCTTCATTAAAATAAAAACTTTATCTCCCCTCAATCGTTTTTAACGAAACCACATGTTGTTAACACAATACATAATTCTAACAATACCATATATTTTATCACGTGATGAGAATTTTGGCGGTTCAGATGATTGGCGCCAAAAAGAGTCATCTGAACCGCCAAAATTATCATCACGTGATAAAAAATCTTTCTATTGTTTATTTTTCCATATATACAAACAACGTCTTTTGATACCATATATGGTCAAACTGTTTTATAAAAGGTTTTATAAAATTAAGAACTCTTATACTTAATGAAACAAGGAAGGACACATCTACACAGAACTGAAGAGCTAAGGGCGTAAGGGGGGCTAAGCCTTAATTTTACTTGTTGGTATTGTTTTGGATTATTTTTATATTGGAGCCCCCCTTGTTATTTTAGTGGCACTACATTACGGAATCTACATTTGTATTTGTTCTTGATATAGTAGTTCGTAATATACTGTACCAGTTTAAGCCTCCCGTTCTTCTGGAGTCATATAGAATTCCTTTTTTTTCCCATCTATTGAAAAATTTGTTCTATGAATAAATTTTTATGATGATAGTTGAAATATAAGTTCATAAGTTCTGTATTTTCTCAGCATTAAAATGCAACACAATCTTGAACGCTTAGATCAGATTTTGACAGGAAAGAATTAGGGTACATTGGGTACATTGGCATTAAGTTGGCATTTTTGACTTGTGTTGGAAATTTTAGATCTCTTGTTTCTATCGTTTTTCAACTTAGACAAAAATGTCAAAAATTATTAAGAAAGCTTGTTTATTTTCAAGATACTGCATAATAAAACCTCGTAATTTTAATAAGTTAAATTTTTGAACTGAAAAGCAAATAACACCATATAAATTTAACATTGACAGGGGTAATATGTCTCGTTCAATTCCTGCCCTGACCCCCCCCGGGACACCCCAGGGCATTTGTACATAGAAAATTCCCGGTTCCCGGGCATTTGACTGTTAATTTTTTCCCGGCCCCCGGGGCATTTGACAATACTAAATGCTTTTGTATATAAAGTTACTGGTAATGTGTCTTTTCTCAGTTCCCGGCCCCGGGCATTCGCCAAAAAAATTTCCCCGGACCCGGGCTGCCCCGGGGGGGATGGTCAGGGTAGGAATTGAACGAGACATTATAACACCAGTTCCGTGTGATTTTTTCCAGTTGCAAACTCTGTCGTTCCGTCTCAAAATCGCTAGAATTCTATATTTTTAACGAGAGATTTTCTGCAGTAAATAAAAAACAGTGTGTTGTTAGCAAGCAAAATGAAGCAAAGCAACTGCGAAAAAAGTTATTTCTTGACTGTCAAATCATTCTAAACACGTTTATGGCTGCAATCATATGCTGCAATGTCCTATAATTTTTAACATTTTTGTTCAGCAATTTTTGCAAGGAATTGGATGTTTCCTGCATTTTTAACATTTTTGTTCAGGAATTTTTGCAAGGAATTGGATGCTTCCTGCATGATTTTGCTAACGTGACTTGATATCTATGTTCACATCCTTTCTTGCGTATGTGCACTCGCTCCAGTGGGCTCTTTGACGGGCTTAGGGACTTGCCGTAATTGAAAACAAAAAAATGTTGCTTGTAAAATTACTTCAAGAGACAGACATTTTGATAACAAGACCGTGTGCTTTTGTTGCCAAGCAATTTAAAATATGTATATTGTCTAAATCTTATCATTATGTTCAGCGAAGGGTAGACATGATCCCTGGTATGGTTAAACCGGCTAGTTTAGAATACCGAAATTTTAATGGTTTTCTTTGGTTAATGTTGCAAAATATTTTATCAAAACAAAATTGTTTAATTGACCAAAACTTATTGTTTACGATACAGTGAATAGATAGTTCCAATGAATGGTTTTTTGGTTGTTTAATATAGAATAGAAACATACACTCTTTTTCAAAAGAAACCTTTTTATAAGCACGCCCAGGCTGAGATTAGGCCTAAATTTAAGAGCATAGCAGACATGCATGATACTGAAAGAGTGAAAATACTATACACACTCTCAAACTTTGGTCCTAAAGTTTTTTCTAACGGGCTCTTCTCAAAGTTGCCCAGGGGGTAGCATCATCTGACTTGGGTAGTTGAAGTATCCTATATTTTTGGATCTGGGATTTCAATATCGATAATATATTATTTAGTCTCTTGTTACATTTCAACTTTGAATTGTGTAAAAAACATGATTATAAAATATAAGCAAAATCCCATAATCAAGATGTTTTATTGTATCATTAGGATATCATCATGAACCCGCTCAAGACAGAAGAACATTTAAAATCCGAACCACCGACAATTACCAACCAATCAACTGATAGTACGCCTAGTTATCAAGCAACCACTCAACCGCCAGCACCTACCGAAGATGATGACGATCATGTTAAAAGGCCTATGAACGCATTCATGGTATGGTCGCGCACAGAACGACGGAAGCTTGCGTTGAAGTACCCAAATATGTTGAACTGTGAAATTAGCAAACTACTAGGCGCAGAATGGAGTCGTATGGGAGACGAAGAAAAGCAACCATATATCCAAGAATCTAAACGACTACGGACCATCCATAGCCAGAAGTATCCAGATTATTCTTACAAACCTCGCAGGCGAAAGAGAAAAGCACAACAAAACCACAACGTTTATCCACCTATCAGCTTCCCTGCTGGATTTCCAACTGGCGGGCCGGTCTTGCCTCCTTATCAGTTTCCTGCCTCTTATCCAAAGATGATGTCTGATTCGTTCCGGCTGCCCGGTACAGGTGTAGACTCGCCTTACCATCCAGGCATGTCCGATCCATCAAAAGCGGGGAATTACTTTAATCCGTCAAACATGCCATCGGCGCAAGATATGAAGTACTTCATGCCCGGTTCAAACGGTAGTCCTTTCCCGCCAACATCAACGTTTCCTAACATGAGCATGGGTGGATCGACGTCTGCAAGTGCACCTAACATGTATTCTTCAAATCCAGGTCAATATGCCCCACCTTTGTTCAAAGATCACAATTTTTCGGGCAGCATTTGATGCGTTGCTTTTAGAAAAACTTTGTTTCAACGCAGCGATTATGTTGAGAAATTGCAAGCTGCACGACTAACGTAATATTTGACGTAATATTATCGTTAACTTGTGTAAAAGCTGGACTGAACACACAAAAGTTGGACCATTTTCTTTTGCATCTGGAGGTGAAAATGGACGAGGATCTACCAAATTGACTTTTCAAACCTAAACTTACCCTGCTGGGTAGAAGATTTTCAAATACCCAGGACAGCATATGCTGTAAGAAGAAACAACAAGGTTAACAGGCCTAGATTCTCGTTGATTTTCATTTTCAAATGGCGTAGTTGAGTTGTAATTGTATATAATGTTTTAATGAATATATCCTTGGCAACAGACGACGTATCGAAAGATTACTCTGGTTAAATTATTTCCAACAGTGTATTCACATATTTTCATTTCATTTTTAAGTTGTTGAGACACACAGAATAATTGAAATACAACATAATTCGAACAAATTTGTTTCGAAGAAGATTTTAGAACATAACTGGGAAGAAAACAACTTTAAAATATTTGAAATTTAATCGTTTAAAATTAAAAATATATTTAGTACATTTAGTCGCATAACTTCATAGCTTTAAAGCTTTTTAATAAACTAATTCAAGTTCATTCACAACAAAACCAGAAAACATCTTTCTTTGAATAGTCTGATACCACGGGTAAGAATAATGTTATTCGAAAGAGAAAATCGCTGTGAATAACTCTAAATTATTATGGATGCTTTTAAAGAACTAATATAATTCTTTTAGCTCCTTGTTAGGTTTACTTCAAACGCCCCAATTGTGTGAAGTTAAATTCAATTGATATTCAGTCCATCACAAACACTACCAAAATTCGTCTTTGATTCCAAACGTTAACTTCGCTTAGGTTTAATCAATTTGGCTACCGTAACAGATCATAAAATCATAACACAGCAGCACAAACGGGAGGCGAGTTTACTCAAACTTGGCTTCATTCAAACGATAAACTTCAACATAGATTTAATTTTCATCAATTGGATTTGGCTCGACACAAGTGCTACGTTTAAAGTTAATTGTTAAATTGTTAAGTTAAAGTTAATTGCATTTTTGCCTATCTGAGACGATTTTTTCAAGGAGAGAAGATTGCAGCACATTATTTGTTTTTATTTAATATATTTCAAATATGATTTCTTGGCCAAAGTAAAATTTGTATATGTTTTTAAATATATTTGGTTGGAAAGCATCTAGTTATGTCAAAAGTGATGATATTTTATTAAGGTTTAGTTATTGATTCGACTGTGTTTTTAGATCGCTTCAAAACGCTAGAGATCATTCATCTTCATTGACAAAGATAGTTGTTCTCTATCCAGCATAATAACAATATTTATATTTTAATAATGATTAAAAACAGTTAGGCTGCCTTAATTCTGAAAAAAAAGCTATAAATGACACACAAATTTTGCATGTAAAGATTTAAACTTTTAGCTCTAAAATCGCATCAAATTGAATTCGATACGACTTTAAAGGATTTGACTCAGTTATGTCAAATTTGAGTTGACCTAAATTATTAGATTCGACACGTTAAGTCGCACTATGTGATTTAAAAGCAGCTTTGGGTCAAGTGCCGATTTTCAAGTGCGTCGAATGAAATGTGTAAATTGAATATTTTAATTATTTTGCGGTGCTGAGCATTTTAAAATTCGTTGTTGTTGTTGTGTGATCAGGGTTTCGCAATATGTACGATCAATAAAGTTCAATGTCTGACTACAAGGCATTCCAGAGTTAAACCTGACTTCAGACCTAAAACCTGTCTTAATTTGACTCGATGCTATATGCGACGTTTGATCCAGACTTAACTTTTGGAATTAATTTATTATGAATAATATAAAGCCTAAATGCTAATATCTTTCGAGATATGTTTTGACCATTGCGCAATCATTGTAAATATTAGGTTAGAAAGGTTTGAAAATTAATGGATAAATCTTACTAACTGCCCTTGTTTTTATACATAGCAGTTTAAAAATGCATTATTGTTTATAAGTTGTTTTTGCACAAACCTATGTTTTTTTCTTGAATTTCTCTAATTATCTTGTTTGCTTTTATAAGTAGAAATGCTGATTAGTTATTTGAATATGGCAACCCTCCTTTACCTGAAAAAGGTAAAAAGAATTTAAAGAAAAATTTAGAATTTAAAACACCATTTAGCTAAATCTGGATGTTTTCTGAAATGTTCGACAGATATAATGTAGGGGTTTGATTTCCGGGGGTTGGCTGATAAAGCCTACATAACGTACTCAACATTGCACCCAACATTGCAAACTCTGGCGCGCTTAGGCTATTATTCGACCCAGACCCTAAGCGACGCAACATTCTAATATTGGGTGGAGTTTTGGCTGGACTGTTGGGCACGTTTGGCTAAGGGTTATGATTTGCAAGCTAATATCAAACAAATTTTGTCACAAAAAGGAAAATATTATTTGGACTGAGATCCAAAGCTAATTTTTCAAAGCAAAGAACAAAAATGCAAACATATTTCATTCGCTTGGCAAAAGTAGTGGCGCTAGAATAAGAGAAGGGTTGATGCCAGGGCCGGATCGACGGGGGATGTGAGGGGTGCCGATATTGTCGGTGAAATTGAGAATTTGGTCGGTAAAAATTTGAAGAACATGTCTAGCTTTACTGAGATATTTCAAGATACCTGTTCTTATTGCTGTCCTATTCCAAATCCAATCGGTCTTATTAAAATTGGTTTTATCTAAGAGTAGTATCTTCTAAAATTAGTATCTTATTCTACATTTCAATTTTGGATTATATTATGAGCATGTTTAGCAACATCATCACTCTGAAGTTGCCTAGAAAATATGACGTTCCTTGAAAAGCAGATCTGCATTGGAGTGGACAAGTATTGTATGACTTTGAAATTGGCTTTACTCCCAAAAAGAGAGTTTCTCGCAAAAGAAAAGTTCATTGTCCAAAACATTTCCAGGGACTGATTTACTCGGTAAATAAGGGCACGGAAAATTTGTGGAACCGACCATGGTTGACTCACCTAGATCTTAAAAAATGAGGAAGTAAAAGTTATACCAAGGTACTTTTATTGCTTTTTTAGTTTAAAGTTTTATCAAAGTCTTGAAAATGGGAGGTTTTCTCCCAAACCCTTCCCTCTGGCACCACCACTGTCTCACAGATTTCTTTTAGCATAAATCATGACAACAGCAACAACCACGAAACGGACAATTTCCGGAAGATTGCTCACTCATGTGTGTCAAAAGCTGGTCAATAAGCTTATCACTTTATTAAATATCAATTCAACATTTGATCTTCTTGAACTTTTTTGTGTTCTCTAATTTCTACCGCTCCATTTATAATACTCTACTCATAATTTAAATTTTATGGGGATTTCTTGGGGATTTTTCATATTTACCTAGACACTTCTTTGAATAAAGAATAAAGTGCAGTGGACTTTATTATACAATCGGTTTGCGCATTATTAAGTTCTTGCAAATACAAAAAGTCAGTGTATCATCCTATTAAAAAGTCGGTCATAAAATGACGAATTAATTATAATAGTCTAAGCCTTGAAAACCAAAATTCGCGGGCAAGAACATATCATAGACTTTTCATAACAGCTGTTTCCAAAATTCGATAAAACATACTTTTTTAAATTATTGGTTTCTATCTATCAGCAGATGAAAGCTTATTTTGATCAAACTTAAACAAAAAGATAAATTTGTTATTTTTCAGACCTGTGAAATAACAGCAGGAAATATGGAACTATATTGCCACAACTTCCTTCCAAAACCATAGAAGATAAAGATTAGGCGCGTGACCGGACAAGAAAGGAAAAACCAAAAGAATCACAAATATGTGGTGATTTTTGCAATATTGGCGAGAAATGAACCAATTGTAGGTTTTGCTGCTGAGTGAAGAAGATAATTTTATAGAGCCTGGATTGGCCTGAAAAATATGGCGACATACTGGCCATCGTTTACAGGTAAGGCCTCGTAAATGAACTTCACGTTTGGCCTAAGCGTTTATCTTCATGAATTTTTATGCATGATCGTTTATATGACACAAAGAAGGTAATGATTAGCACTCAGAATATCAATTACAAATTATCTTGGCTGATCCTATAGCGGAGCGGAGCGGAGGGGAGGCAACTCCTTCTCCCCTCCTCCAGATTTGGAACGAGTTTTCAGTTGTATCGTTTTTACTTTATTGGAATATCAGAGTTAATTTTTTGGATATTGAGTAAAGGGCACATAGGAATTTCATCGTATATGCCATACTTCTTCCTAAAATGTCATTTTTGTTATATTTCAAAATGGAAAATAACGATTTCAATTTTTTGACTTTGGAAAATATTCAAAAATATACGCCAATATACGAAAGAGGAGTGACCGAGGAGTAACAAAGAAAAAGATATTCCAAAAATGTGTATAATTCTGAATATATTAGAATAATTTTCAGCCATTTGTCCACTTTAGAGGGGAAAGGCAGTGTTCGTATACAAAATCTTCCGTTTATATATACCAAAAGTATATATTTAAGATTCAGTAGACCCTAGGGGGCAGTACCATCTAACTCAGTTAGGAAGGCATGTCCGAAGAAATTTGAGCCGACTCAAAAAAGTATTCGAACGAAAAGGCAAACTCGAAATATAACAGAAGTATGGCCCGTGTTATGATTTAGAACAAAAATTATATTTTTTGATAAAAAAATTTTCAGACCAAAAATATGCTATCGAATAAATCCCAGACAGAACCAATATTATAGGACAGGCCCACCTATTCAAGTCAGATGTTGTTGCCCCTGACTGTCAGTATGTATTCACTAAAACGTTTCTGAATTTTGGACCCTATGAAAAGTATATCGCACATAAACACTTCGTGCCTCTTAAACGTAAGTGTAAATCACTTTAAACTAAACTGATCCTTCATTGCGCACTTCTTCGAAAATCACGCGCTGTATTTAAAACTATTAACTTTTCCAACGAAAGTGTTTAGTTACCCTGGGTGCCAGAGTCTATACGAAAGTGTTGGGGCTGGGAGTTTTCGTTATACCGCTACAGTTGTCAGTGTAAATTAATTTTTTTGATTATAGAGGTTGAAATCGCTAAGGACGAAAATATGCCAGCACGAAATATGTTGATTTTAAACAGCCAAAATTGTGGAAAGACAAGAAAATATCCCACGCGACTTGAGTCTGTTTGGAATTTTTTTTTTCTGAAATAAAAATATTATCTGATAGGTTGGTGTAAATATTCAGACTTTTTTGTGTTGAAACTCATCGGACCATTTCGCCACGTTTTGCACCGGAAATCTATTTTCTCTTTTGTTATTGAACTGATTAGTCAGCGGCGACATCTGAGATCTGTTGGCAGCGTGTTTAAAAGCGTGCGACACGACAAACAATACTGCCAAAAAACTTATCGCAAACTTCCATGGAGAAAGAGAAAACATAAGCTATTTTTCAACAATGGACTACGATACTGAATCGCTTGAAAATCGAAAGGCTACTCCGAATAGAGCCAGGGTTTGGACGGTGGAGGAAATTGAACGTCTCATCAAAGTCTGGTCGAAGCACGAAGTTCTGTACAACACACGACACACCGACTACTACAAGCGAGAGAAAAGATCGGTTGCAATGAGTGATATTCATGAAGAAATGGGTGGAATAAACGTCGTTGATATCATCAGGAAGATGGAGAATCTGCGAAGTTATTTTGGACGTGAAATTAAGAAATTACATGAAAGTGGGATCGTTGTTGGATCGGCTGAAGGAAAGTCGAGATGGGCCTATTTTGACACTTTGTTGTTTTTGGAAGGACACATGAATCAAAAGAAATCGACACCGAGGCCGGATGATTTGGCAACGAGGTATGACGTTGATGGCGGCCAAAATGCTGACAGTAGTTCTATGGGAAGTTTTGAAGATGAGAGAGAAAAAGAACACATTTATCACTTGGACATAAATCCTGATGATCTACCAGCAAGACCAATTAAAAGGCCGAGAATAAACGATAAAAGCAGGCTAGATGCACTCATAATAAAGCTTCCTGCTTCTGCTCCAAAGCAAACTCCTGTTCCCATCGGTAGCAGCACCAACACCAACAACAATTCCCATCTTCATCAACATCATGAAAATGTACCTTATCCTCTCGGTATGACTCATATGCCAGCATCTCAAGTTAATACAGTTCCTAAAGATGCAATGCTGACATACTTTCCCAAAGAACCTGCTCATCAATTTTCTGTTGGGAAAAACACAAATGAGATGCACGAAGATATGATATTTGCAGAACATGTCGGCAGGTCAATTATGTCAATAACAGATGACCTTTTAAAAGAAGATTTGAAATTGCAAATACAGCAATGTCTTTGTACCACCAGGCGTAAACAAATTTCTCTTCAGCAGCAGAAACAACAACAGTTGAAGCATCATAGTTCCCAGCTCAATTCTTCTCATCAGTGGCAACATAGGTCAGAGAAAAATGATGGGCAATCTTGTTTTGTTTCAATGGATAGCCAGTCACCTGGGTCTCCATTGCACTCTGTTCAACATGATTCAAGTGAACATTGCAATAACAAACCTGACTTTTGAGTTAATTTAATGATTCTTTCTTTCGTGAATGAAAAGACAATGACATGCTTTAAGCAGCTAAAGAAATATTTCATGGTGGGGGGGGGGGGGGGGAGGGAGTGTAGGACCGGCATTTTGCCGACAAAATGGGCGTAGCTCCAATGATTTAGGAATATATGTTTGGAAGAGAAGAGTTCATGAATATGCTATTGTTACCCATACATCCAGTGCAGCCACAAGAATGTAAATTAGTATTGATCTGTTGTTAGGCGAATTTTGGGTGTACCGAAAAATTGTAAAAGGCTGCAGCAGGTGCTGAATAAACAAAATTTAAACAATTTACCGACAGAAATGGCAAATTTGGTAATTTACTAACAGAGTTTTTGTCTGGGGGGTGTCACACCCCCTTGCCGGTACATGCCTGAATGCAGCAGGTTATTTATTAATTCAATTTGGGAAAAGAGGATTTCTTAGCAACTTTTCTGGTTTATATTCATTTTTATGAACCTTAATAAAAGGAAAAGAGTTTTATTTTATTTAATGTTATGCACCAACTATTCAGACTGGAGAAATTATTGAGTGCATGGGCAAGTTAACAATATATTTATGCCATATCCTTTGTTTACTTCATTTTGCACACAGAGGTTAGTGCCTGCGCATGATAAACTTTTCAATCTGGTGTGCCATTTGCTAATTTGTTAGTTTATTTGTTAAAAACAGTAGATTTAATTTTTGGTGAATTTTTGAATTTAGTTGATTAGTTAAGTTTTTATTAGAAAATTTGTTTTATAGTTTATAGTTCATTTAAATGAATTTTTGTTATTTTGCTGTTAATTTTTAGAAAAGCTGACATTGATGTGGTCTCAGGAAAAAGTTATTTGTTTCTAAAATTTTTGAACTGCGACATTGGTGTTTTAATTGAGCATTAGGACATTGGTATTTTTGACAGTGTGGGATAGTGGTATTTTAAATGAATTTAGTAAAGTTAAACATGCAAAAAATTAACACCACTTTTTTATTTCCTGTATTCAATTTGAAATGATCTTGTAAGTTCTCTAAAACTGTATTGTGGATTAATTGGTAAGTCAAATAGACCTCTACTCAGGTTAAATAGACCTCTTAAACATTTGATATTTTTGCTTCATAAACATAATATGAATATATTTACCAACAAAATAATAAATTGTTGTTGCGTGCGTACGTCGATTTTTATTAATAATAAATCAGTTTTTAAAAAAGTCGACTTTTCGAAATTATTACGACGTTTCGAAAACTCGAAACATCATAAAAATTTCTCGTATTCATTTGTACTTAAGTCGAATTAAAAAAAAAAATTTATTATATTTACTAGCACCTGGCAATGCGATGCAGGAGCGTGAATCATCCAACACAAACACGAGACCTGCGTATCACTCCTCGTCGAATTTTCCTGTCCAGCATTAGGGTCCTCAGTTCTGTAGTACTGCGTCACGTCTCAGCGTGTCCACAACGTTTGCACGTTTTCTTCCCCGCTGCGTAGTGCCTCTCTGTGGCTCCCGTAAGATGAGTTGTCTTGCGGCTAGCTCTGGATGACGGACCCGATGAACAAATAATTTTATCCTTCTTTCCTATATTTTGTCTGTCACTCTCGGGATGTCTGCGTAGAAAGGTCTATATTCTTGATGTGGACCTTCCAACTGACATTTAGTGCCATCCGCAGAATTTGGGTGTATAAACCATCAATAGCTTTCTCTTGTTGTACTGTTAATGTCCATGTTTTAGACCCATGCAACAGTTGTTGCACTGTCGAACAGTTGATGACTTCGCTTGGTAAATTGTTCTAGTCATTAATGACTCGTTGCGTGAAAAATGTTTTACGAACGTTTAAGTTACACCTATTCTTGAATAGTTTTAGTTTGTGTCCTCTTGTATTGCTTTGCTTCAATTCGAAGAGCAAGGACGGATCAGTGTCCATGAAGTCAGTTAATAGTTTAAATGTCAAAATCATGTCTCCGCGTTTTCAATGTCAAAATCATGTCTGTGCTCGAGTGATGGCAGGTCTCATGATCTTAATCGATCACCGTACGACTTGTCTTTAATCGTTTTTACTAATTTTGTGGCTCTGCGCTGTACACTTTCAAGCCTTTTGACGTGCTTAATTAGGTAAGGGTTTCATATAGCTCCAGCGGACTTCACTAAAGGTCTAACTAAACTCTTGTATAAAGACTTCTTTCTTGATAAATTTGATTAATAAGAATATTATTTTTGTAACATTTAATTATAAATATTAACGATAATAATGAGACGTTGTTTGTATATATAGAAAATTAAACAATAGAAAGATTTTTTATCACGTGATGAGAATTTTTGGCGGTTCAGATAATATGCGGCAAAAAGACTATGTGAACGATTTGGCGGCGATGGAATCTGACTGCTTGTTCAATTTTGGCTTCAAATGAATTTGATTGTTCGTTTTATTGACGCGAGAACTCCATTTGCTTTCTCTACGCATTCGGCAACTTGTTTTCAAACGTAAGTTTATTATCAACAAAAACACCAAGGTCCTTTACATCTGCTGCTATTTTGAGATGTCCGTTTCACATTTGTTCTTTTCGTCTTGAAGATGATGAAGATGATTCATCCCGGATTTCCACCTTTTTTTCATGCCATGTACTGCACTCCATGCAGCAGCTCTCATTACTGTGACTAGAGTATTATAATTTTTGGAGAAATCTCTGTCCCAAAGCTGTTATATTGTTTACGTAACAAAAAAAACTTACGTAACAAAAATCACTGATACTTGGGTCATTTAAGTGCGTTCTTTTTCTGTAAGTTATCACTCGATTTTAAAGTGCTTAAAAGTTTCCAGAACCTTTACATTTTGTAGCAAGAATCACTGCGGCAAAAATATAAGACATTTCTATGATATGCAGGATGTAGTTATGTTTTCATTGTGTCTGATATTGCCCAAGTCAATACAAAAGGTATTTCAATTTATGATCTGTGAAAAAATGTTTTATCAAAATTCCAAAACTTTTTAATGATTGATGTTGATGAACCTAAAAGTATCATATTTTGAAAAATCTTTACCAAAAAATATCGGACTGACATCCTCGTAGGAAAAATAGTATGTAACGTACAGCATAAAACATCCTATATTTTTGGTTACCAGCCCGGCAAAGGTTCTTATATGACACCCTTAAAAACGAAGCTGGGAGATAGAGAAAGGGTAAGTCAACTGAATTATTTCAAAATTCTCCCAAAACCATTTACAAATTCTCCCATCAACCTTTTTTCCTATCAAAATGTATCAAACAATTATAAATACATATAAATTAATCTAATTCTAAAACAACATTAAGGACAGCGAAAGGGAAGCTTTAATATATCATGATTCAAATAAAAAAACCACGGTCAATTGATCGAGGGGATTAAAATACACAAATTGATAATTTTTATCAGGTCATTCATGTGACGTAATTCATTTATTTTATGTGCCTGACAAGATTAAATTCTGCTAAGACAGCCGTTTGTTTTCGTTTAATCTGATGCTTTGTTTTTATTTGTCTTTATTCTGGTGTGTTGAAATGCATAACATAACCATCTATTGTTTTATGTATTGTATTATCAAGCAGTCAACATAACAGATATAAATATATTTGTTTCCATGGGTGAATGATTTTAAAAATGCATTGTTCAATTCTCATTGAAAACTGATGACTAACGTAATTTGCTGGACATGAGGATATTTAAAAGTCGTTTATTAGGCTCGTTAAATAAGTGACTTTATCTTTATGGTAGTTACTCATTGAGCAACATATTATGGTTTTACTTTTTAATTTTAAGATGCACGAACAAGGTTATGAAGTGGCAAAGGAGCTATTTTCACTTTTTGATAAACAAGCAAAGGGCTACATTATATTGGACGAGTTAGACGATTTTAGCAACATCGGAGAAGGTTTTACAAAGTCACAACTTTATTCTGTGTTTTCAGTTTTAGATAAAGACGGAGAAGGGAAGATTACCCTCGATGATTTCACGGAAGCGTTCCTAACTTCCAGCCAACTGTCAGAAGAAAGCTTTGGTGGAAATGTAAACAATGATCTCAGTTTGTTATCGGCAGAACTGAAGAGAAACCCCGAGATTCCCAGGCATGGTGCTGGAATTTCCCTTGCAAACAAAAACACGAATAACACAGATATTTTAACGTCAGGACACAATGAGGGCAAAATAATGAATACACGCACTTTGGATGAAACTTACAAGACAGAATCGACAGACAGTATTGTGTGTAATAATCTGAAAAGCAAAAAGACAGGCAGCAACACAAATCAAACTTTTGATGACGTTTTTGAAGGGGAAGGACTGTTATTTACTTCAGAAACACAAAATGGTGTGTGCAGTCCTTCGAAAAGCCCAGTCAAGCCTCCATTTGCAAGAAGCCCAAGTCTGAGAAAAAGTCGCATGAGTGGCAGTTACGACAGAAAGGCGAGCAGCACTGATAGACTGAACGAGTACGACAGTTTAAAAACTGCAGACAGATTACCTCCAGACGGTATTGAAGGGTCGCCAAAACTTTCTCAAAATTATAGTTACCGAAATATTTTAGAAAAAAAATTGTGGAACTCAACTCAAGAAGGGTTATTTGCAAACGAAGCAATTGATGATATTTTAAAAATTGTGAACTCGCACACGTTATCTAATTTGAGTCTGTACAATAAAGACAAAGGTCGCCAATGGCAAAATGATGATGATCAAGATTCTTTGGTCAAGAATGAATTTGGCCGTAATTGTCCTCCTTGGTTACAAACTAGTCAGGACTGGACCACAAAGAATTCGACAACTTTTTTCGCAGAAAGCAAAGACAGCAGAAGTGATCTTGATTTGACTGCTTCTCCAGAAACTCCCTTGAGTGAAGAATACTCGTACAGAATAAGTAACAGTGACTTATGTTCTGTACAAATGAGTGATACACGAACAATGCCTTGCCCTCGTGATCAACCTTTACATGCAAATAATAATAATGATCATGTGGATTGTGGTAGGAGGCTGTGCGATTCTGAAAAAGAATTTCACGAATGTGCAACATCAGAAACAAATGCTGTTTTTGATGCATCAAGAGAACAATTTGCATCAGATGAATCTAGAGAGGACGTTACTCGAAGAATAGACGACGAATCCACGTGTGGCCTTTTGTTAGAGAACATGGAGGAAAGTCATGTGAACTTGTATGACAGAATTTTAAGTTACAGTGGTGTTCAGTTAAATACGCGGTTATCTGCGTCTGACACGAGTTTACACGAGCTTATTTTGGAGGCTGAAGTTGCAAGAAAAGGCGCTTCGCTTGTGGAAGACTGGGACTCAGTGATGAAAAGGATCAATGGAGTTGCTATATTTGGCGGGTAAGTTAAATTTTTTAACTTATGCCGTACAATATCATTTAATCTGCGACTGTTGCTCATCGATCCGAGACATCTGGTAAATCTTTATTCAATAAAAGCGAAATTATATATTATGTAAACATGTTAGCATGGGGTAGTATTCCACCCATGTGAAAAACAAAATTTGGGTACGGAAATGGAGGAACAGAACTGGTCACCCAATGCTATATCAATGCCAGTAGCGAGCTGGGCCAGTGTTGCAGGGGGGAAAACGCACAATTCTCTTTAGTGTTCTACAGATTTTACAATACAATAATTTTAGAGAATATGGCGCCCCTCTCAAACTGCCACAGGGGGAGAGTGCCACCCCCCCTGGACAGCACGCCACTTATCAGTACCACACGCGACCTTAGTTATTGATTGTTTCTTATTATATCACGCGATACTAGTTTTTTTATGCCATCTTTACGCAGCCTCGGTTTTATATTGAATCTTTTGTTATTACCATGGCCAAACGACTCAAGATGAGTAAGATTGAGCGATAGCGACGCGACGTTGGCCGTTGGTCAGCCTGTGATAAAATGAATTCAGCAAGACTCAGAAAGGTAAAATCTTTATCAAAAAAGTCCAAAATGTTTTCTTTTTGTTTGTTTTCACCATAGCTCTTCATGTCGAACATTTGCTATTTAGACAGAAGTTTAAAATAGGCTTCAAAGATGTGGAGACAACTGTGGTAACATGTCTCTTGATGTTGCAAAACGTTTGTTAAGCCTAGCGCACACAGCTGATTTTTATCGGTGAAAGGACTCAGATTTTTATCGGCCGACAGAAATCTGGTGTGCCCGGTCATGGAAAACCTGCAGATTTTTGTCGTCGATGCCCAAAGATATTTATCTTTCATTGCAAACATGTTTGATTAACAATTTTTGTTGCAAGGTGAAAAAACAAAGGAAAAACTATGGGTACCTACATCAACGACAGAAATCTGCTGCGTGCGCAGAAAACGCTCCTGTAACAAGCAAAGACCAAATTTTAGGCAAGTCCTGTTCCTGTAACAAGCAAAAACGAAATTTAAGAAAAATGTTGGCTGAAGGGCATCATGTATGAATGAAGATCAAATTTTATGAATTAACACTACTTCCAAAATTACTCTTTTTTATGTTTGAAGCAAGGTTTGAAGAACCTGGTGATAGAGCAGTCAGTGTTTAGTGTAACCAGTCGTCGTCGTGACGCCCTTTAGAGTTTGTTTCTTAAAGGCCCATCTCCACTAGGCCCATCTCCAAACCAGATCGAGCTCCAGATGTTTTTGCTAATTCGGGCGATTGTTAGAACACTTTTGTTCGTAACACGTGTTCTTGTCTACTTTTATCGTATCGTTATATTGTGTGTGAGAAAAGTCTGGTGTTGTACGGAAAAAAACAGATATTGTTTTAACGGAGAACTCAAATTTTATTTGGCGTCTGATTTGGTTTCATGTTAATGTTATTTGTGCTACTTACTCGGATTTTGTCCGGTTAAATGGTTGTCCGGTTATGATTTTCTCATTATATAGACTTACTTTTAAAAAAATTTCATCTTAACAATACTCAGAGCCCTAAAGGTGATAGCAAAAATTCCCACTATACTGTTTGTCATTGTGACAAGTCTGGGAATTTGCTTTACTTCTGACGAAGTGCGTTACTTCTGGCCGATTTTCAAGCCGGCATCAATTTGTTGGGCGACTGATAAAAGGTTTAATGAAAACACTGGTATTAAGGCATTGAATTTAAAGAATGTAAATAACAATGAAATATCGTTGATTCATCCCCAGCGCCCTGACCACATTATGTCGTGAACAATATGGACGATATCTGTTGTTTGGCAACTGTTATCTGTTTAAATTAAAGTTTACAGAACTAACTTATTTGAATGGTTTCTGAAATTTACGGAATATTATGCGAATATATTCTCATCTGTGAGAGAAAAAGAAACACAATCGTTCAGTATGGTTTTCAAAGACTCATGGTATAAAACAGTAAAAACTCATTGAATAATTTATGCTATGCGGCAAGTCACCAGTGTGCGATTATTACTATCTTGTAAAACAGTTGTTGCTTGTTGAATTGTGCCGTGGTGTGGACTAAACATGCTGACTGATGAATTTTGTAACGATGTTGAACATAGTTTGGAAACTTCTCCATATTTTGCAGGGTGAGTTTGTAATCAGGAGTTCTTTCTATGGTTGTTTCTTGAAAGTTTGTTGTTCACTTTGAAGATCATTTTGAAGTTCATTTTGAAGGTCAGAAGACAACATTTCGTTTTGAGGATCAGATTAGATTCACGTTTTTAAATAGTCAAATTTCATGAGTTTCGTGCGTGCAGACTCGACTGGTTTTCTACGTAGGCTGCATTGATCATGTTTACATTTGTTCATTGCAATTTTGGAAGCATAATGTGTGCCTATGATGTGTGATACCTAAGTCGAGAAATTGAAATTCGTTTGAAGTGTATTTTTCAAATATAAAATTGTGTTTCAGACCACTTGAAGAGAGCAGAAGAGGAGAGTTCCAATGTAAATAATTATTTTAAGGTTAAATATCCAAAGGTCGTCAACAGATTTTTCTGTGGTACGAGTTTAGAGACTTGTTGAAAACAAAAACAAAGACTCTCGATATAAAACAGAATTTAGAAACATTGAATATTGCAACCGATTTCATTGACAATATCAAAATTGCTTTAGCTTTTTTCTATAAATCGGGGCCTTTTGGACAGAGAGGACTGGGCAGTCACAATCTGTCATTGTTTCAAAACAGCGTAGGTGACAACTCTGTAAGTAATGGAAATTTTGAATAGTGTATTTTGTGTAGTTGAAAACCAATATGTCATTGCTTTGTGTAAACAATACAGGAATACTGTGCCATATTGCGCCACAGAAAATTAATGATTTTGATAATCATGAGAAGATGATAATCAGACAAATGTAACCAGGAAACGTAAAGGGTGTAGGTTAATTGAGATTTTTAATATGTTCATTGGTATGTTGTTGCTTGCAACTTTTCTTTTCCTATCCAGTTTTGACCTGCGTTTTGATAACTGAAGCAAGGGCGGGCAACTATTGTAATATTATTGAATGACCCCACGTACACAAAATTGATGAAAAAATTGGAATTGTAAAGAAAAACACCCAGGTTTTGGGACATTTGTCCGTAAAAGCTGCTGTTTTGGGGCAAAACTGCTGACGGTAAAATAAAATTGAGAGTATTTAACTGTCTTGTTTTCTCGAGGTTAATGCTATTACGATCGCTGCCATGCACAGGTTTAACTTGAGTTGATTTTTTATGCTTTACCAAAGCAATTTTCTGCAAGTAGAACAATAAATTGCAGGTACTTTTTATAACGTAACCCTCAGCTTTCTATGTATATAAAGTATGTATTCAAATAATCCAAGGTTCTTTTGCTGATAACTGTAGTGTCAACACTTTCCGATTACGGTTTATATCTTCATAGTTTTGGTGTATATCATAAATCTTTGGTTTACCGTGGGATCCTATTAGAAAGATTAGGTGGCTTTTGGAAAATACCAGTGGTTGATGTTTATTGTTCGAGAAAAAGAATATTTTTTTAAAAACAGCATCATTTAGATATTTCAGTTCATTCTTTATAGGGTCAGATCCAGAGGGAGCAAATCTCCGGAGAGGGGGTACACAGCATGAAATCTGATAGAGGGGCAGTTGGTAATGTGTCGCCTGTAGTTAAAAACTAAGGAACGAAGAAGATAACACTAGTTCTTGAAAAGGGGCTTCATATTTATGAAAAGATGGCGCCAGACCAGTTTCGGATAATCGAGCGCTGCTCCCCAGTTGCTCCCTGAAATCGGCCACTGTTTCGTTCCTTTGTTTACCCGAGTTTATTTCTCCTAAATTAAATCCACGTCTATTTGTTTCATCTTAAAAAGTAGACATTCTCTTCATACCTTCTTTTCTGTTCATAAGTCTAACCCTAACACGCCCACGAATATTCGAGAAATCTTCTGGAGAAATAGTTAATTTCCTTGAGAGCCTGAGATGAGGGTGCACGATTTTAATCGATTTTTTAGTTTTAGGATAAGTACTAAGATAACGAAATAATCCCATACTCAATCTCTAAAGGATCCATACGTGATCTTGAAATTTGAACTTGGCAAGGGAGTTATTTTTATTTTCGGGTATCAAATCTGATCAAATTTGATACTTTTTTATAAGAACAACTTTTATAAGAAACTGCAGGCTGAGATTTGGGTCAATTTTTCTTTGCTATCTCAGAAATTACGGAAAAAGGGCAAGGATTTCTTATTAAATAAAATGAAGGAGGACAAGAGACACGGTTGTGGTATAATACATTTTCTGCACCCAAAACTCCCAAAACTTTGTTGTTTTGATTTAGGCCTAATTTTCGATGATCTTTGCTCTGGCTTGTTTTCCTCACGGCGCAAATGGATGTTTTTAACAAAGAAGCTGAATGAATAATTAATTATTAATCCATCTAAATTCAGAAAACCATTAATGAAACTTAGAATTTTGTTTAATATTTCATAACGTTTGAGCACGTTTTTATCACGATAGACTTATTGTCATTCTGAGTTTAACTCTTTGTCGTGTAGCATTCTTTTAGTTGGGATGTTTGATCTGTCATATAAGTTTTTTTTTATAGTTGTGGGAATGTTTATTCAAATTCGTCCCGTGAGTCTTATTGATAAAGACACAAGGATGAACTGTTGGAAAAAACATCTGTTGGTAACTGTAATTAAAATTTGCATTTGCGTGGCTTTCATTGAGTTTTGCTAACCGGACGCTTTTTTTAAGTTCCAAACAGTGTCAATGCTGGTCAAACTCAAAGACCCTCGATGATGTTGTCAAAGAATATTCGTAACTGCTACAAGGAGAGTGCCGATTTACACTCAAAGGTTTTTTTTGAGCAGAATTTTGAGCATCAGAACCTTGCTCAACATCAACCTTGCTTTTGAACACAGACAAACGGGCATAAAGTTTGCAAAGTTTATATTCAGCGACCAACGGCAGTGACCCCTCTTTAGAAATTGAAGTAGAGAGATCTTTTGGAGAAGGATGGAGTATGCGTCCAATGCAAAGCCATGTAATATGCAATGCAATATGCAAATGTGCAATGCAATATGCAAATGTCAACCTCATCTATGCCCCAGTCCTTTTTGTCTGGATTCCTCCTAGGCTGTTGAGTAAAATGAGTCTTATTTTGTATTAAAATATCATAGCAAAATTTTAGTACAAGAACACTAGTTTCATTACGACGCGCTTCGTTGTGTAATCCACCTTTTCAAGGTAAAGCTGCCCACACAGGTCAAAATTTTGTCCTGGCATTATTTTCACGGTCAAACCTCTTACTCTTTTCTTTGAAGGAAAAATGCTACGATGACTTAACAGGTTCTTGCTTATCCAGCATGCTTTGTGCGGCGAAAATGCAAATATTTTCATTGGCCATGAAAAGAAACAAGAGAACAAGATAAAAGCAGGATGGAGCTTGCACGCGTAGCTATAAACACGTAAGCTTACGCGACGTAAGCGATGTAAGCTCACGCGTGCAAGCTTACGCCGAGCTACATCAATTCCTAAATAGAACTGTATATATGTTAGTTTTAACATTTATTTTTTTTGTTTTTTTTTTCACAGGAACCAATCAATCCGCTACCTGTGGCAGCAGCTTTCTGTATATCATTCAGACTTAGTGCAACCATTTGAAGATTTTCTCAAAAGCGTTGTCGTAGAGATTCAAAGGGCCTACACCAAGTGCCAAGACCTTGACAGCACACTGAACAGGTTTTTAATTTGTTATATTACATCATACATACTTTTCTATGACAGTACGTTTAACCTCGTAGTCGTAGTCATTGATGCTTTCCGCCTCCCTTCAATGCGCACGTGACTGCTTGGTTTTAACTAGACTCGCTCACCAGGTTGACCCGCTCACCACGTATGTTTTCTGTATTTATGTTTTTGCTGTTGTTGTTTTCGCTTTGGTTAGCTGAGGAAAATCTAGCGGAGGAATCAATGTAGCGGAGGAGCAAACTATTGATTTTTGTAATTAGTCGGTTTCAACCCGTTCTTCCTGCATAATTTATTTTGATTTGTACAATAATTTATTGTTTTATAATGATTCCATTGTAAGTAAGCAGCCAATCATAAGTCACAATACAAACATTTGTTTGTTTGTTAGACTTGCCCAAGTCTCGCCAAAATCACAGGACAGGCGAGACTTAAGCAGCTCTGGTGTTTTTTGGTTTAAGTATATTTCTTTCTTTGCTTTGAATAAGAACAGATTTTTCTTCAATGGAAAATGATACGTGGAATATTTATGTTTATTTGTGAATATTGATTGGGTTTTTTCGCAGCAAAGCTGAGCAACATGAGCGTGAATTGGCTCGTGTGTATGAAGAAATGGACCAACTTCTCTTACGAGAGAAAGACCAGTTACAGGAAAAGGTATTTATTTACGCTTATTTATTTGATAATTTTTTAATTTGTTTATTAAGCTTACAAATCAGAGGTAATTCCAAATATCAAGGCGTGGAGATATAAGCATTTAATTAAAATACTTACAGATTTTATACAATTGCAAATACCGTCCAAGGGACCTGGCGTTGTTGTTGTTGCTTGCCCCAGCGAATTCCCAAATGAAAAAGAGTCGAAATCTCGTCTTCGAACTGTTTCACCATTACCCCTGCAAACAACTGCGTTCCCCGCCAGAAAGCTGAAGAAAACTGGCAATCCCTGTTCAAAAATATTTCTCCTGTTACCATCATACGGGTCACTTACAATAGACGGGGGTGTAAGTATCTCAGTATACCCTTTAACTGGTACGGATGTTTTCCGTTGACACGGGATCGAGGTCAGAATTATTTCATTTTGATATTTTAAAATATTTCTTTTTGTTATTTGAAGCATATGGAAAAGGAAGAGCACCTTCGTTCAGAACTAAACAGAATGATCCACATGAAAGAAACCGAATTGCACGATACTTTACGCAACAAAGCTGAGGTAAAACATTATATGAAATGCATTTTCTAACGTTTAGTTTAACTTTGAGCAGATGCTAGCTTCAGATTCCAGAAAAGGTATCAACCTTCCTTTCCTCCCAGCGTAAAGTTTGATCTTTAGAAACCTTCCTCATTAAATTCATTAAACAATAGAAAATTGGCGTGGTTTGGGTCTTCAACCTTCCTCCGGTCAGCAACCCTACTCTGGTCAGCAACCTTCCTTTGGTCAGTAATCTTCCTCCGGTCAGTAATTACGGTCAGTAACCGTGCAACCGTAGTACCTGCCTGAATCTAGTTAGCTATAGTTTAGTCTTTTTCAATTTATATCTTTTTTGTATGAACTGTCGTGCTTATAAAACTGTTTTTTTTAATTGCGAATGGTTGTTTAATTGTTTGTTGCATGACATTTTTAACATTATAGTTACTGGGGTATTTGTCCCTTTGCTTGCCTCAGTATTGACGGAAATGTTTCCGTTTTTTCCTAGGAGAAAGGGCCCCGTTTGTCTTATTTGAAACTTGATCATCTCTATGAGTTTATCCGGGAAACCTTTATTTTAAGACTTTAGATTTTAAGGACATTATTCATGATTTTGCAAACATGAAAGACTATGAAAGATTGTTTTGAATATTCTAATACAACATGCTTTGTCAGTGTTGGAAAACGTTCTTATTGAAATGTTAATTTTGTTGACATCAGATATGTCCTTGATTAAAGCATACACTGTTTTTCGCAAAACGTTACACTGGCATGTACAGTTAAAATTTATTTGAAAGGTCGTTTTTCTCATTTTCCAAAAGTTTAAAGGGTGTGGTCACCAAACAGTTCTTGGGACCCCCAAACCCTCAATTAGGGTCCTGTGTCGTCAACTTCCCTTTGTGGTGAGAAGGCTGTTGACTGTCCTGGAAATGGGCCACCTTTTCCCCAGCAATCAGATTTTCTTAAAAATTCCCTGGTTTCTGAATTAGATTTGTAATCATTAGTAGTTGCCGCAGATCTAAACGATCTTGCTTTTTAGGTGGAGACACGACTTGACCGAGCTTTGGAGGAAGTTCATCACATTAAAGTTGGCAAAGAGCGAGTAAGTATGCATACAAATAATTACAGAGAACGCCATTGCGTCTGGGACCAAACATTATATAATTATGATGTCAATCTTGTACGACATGTGAAGAATTCAATTTATTTCAGACCGAGTTATTTCGGTTAAATTGTTTAGCTACTGAACGTTTTTAATAGTTATATTTTAATAGTAAATTTATCCATTTGTGTTAAGTGTAAATTTTGCTGCCGTTTTAAGTTTGATTTTGTGTGTAAAATATATGCAGACTCACGTTGTTTTAGACTAAGTTGAAATTTGTCTAGGGATGAATTTCTTTTGCAAAAAGCTTTTCAAAATTGCAATCATGACACTGCTCTCTCAATCTTTCTATTTATATATATTTACATAATTTTAAGTTTTTTATTACAAGAATTTACATTTAAAGATAAGACACGCTCCCATACCAAAGTCAGGTTGTATTGCCTCCCAAAGAATTTCATGGAGAGATAAAAAGACAAATGAGTGGGTGCTAGGTGAAGTTGAGATAAACCTTGTGCTGCGAAAAAATAGGATTTTGAGGAAGATGTGTTTGGACATGTCATAAGGACTGGAGGATGTATTAACAAGGAAATGGGGAAGGAAAAACAAGGGGACGAAGGCAAATAGCCTCATAGGCAAGTGACAGCGCTAAATGGACTGGAGGGAATTTAACAGAAGCAGTTGATAGCGCTGCTGATATAGAAAGATGGCGTGCTCTTGTGAGTGAGCATCAACTGGCACATAGAAAAAGAAGAACACGAGAAAGGGATTAAAATTTATATCAGTTTGTTCTTTTCTTACAGCTCGAAAAGAAATTAAGCACTGCAGTGGCATCAGAGACACATTTGAGGCACGAAAATGACTGTTTGTTGCAGGTATTGAAATTTAATTATTTTCTGGTAAATTAAACTTTAATTTTAATTTAATCCATAGTCAATACCAGGCCTCTCCGTGAGGATTTTCACAGGCGAGTAACATATCGCGCACCTCATAGCGATTTCTTTTAACGAGGCGCGCGATTGATATTTAACGTTTTTCACGTATATAAATACTCAGAAACAAAATTATTGGTTAATTCTCCTTTTCGCTGCAAAAAGATTAACGGAATATTAGATAA
>JAYJMH010083639.1:3412-32245 GCA_036873815.1 Phacellophora camtschatica | reverse complement strand
AACGAAACGAAACGAAACGAAACGAAACGAAACGAAACGAAACGAAACGAAACGAAACGAAACGAAACGAAACGAAAAATCATGCCAATGCTGCACTTCAAAAAATGTGATATCATCATACAAAAAGCCAAAAGCACTCGACTCTAGTAAAAACAAGAAGAACGTCAAAAAAACAAAGAAAAAAAATGACAACAAATCAAGAAACACAACAAATCCCCAAAAAATGAGAGTCGGAGGCCATTGCTATCATCATTATTAAATGAAAAATACAATCACAACAAAAACAATAAACGGAAGATAACCGTGGTTGGAGACTCTCTTCTAAAAAAGTAGAGGGATGGAGACTCAAACAAAAAGGCAACCAAAACAATGAGATTTTCATTTACTGCTTTCCAGGAGCAACAACAAAGGATGTGTCCAATTATTCCAAACCGTGAGTGGGGAAGAAACCAAACACACTCGTTCTTTACTGCGGTACAAATGAGCTCAAAACAAGAAAGTCTGAACTTGAGATATCGACAGAGATAGTAACACTGGCAAAAATGATTACGTGCAGTGACATACAAGTCTCAGTATCAGGATTAATTGCACGAGGGGATAATTTAGAAGAAAAAAGAATGAGAACAAATGTTATCCTGAGAAACATGTGTATGGAAGAGAATATCGATTTTATGGACAACTCAAATATTGATGCAACAAGCCATCTAAACAAAAGCAAACTACACAGGTTTTGTGACAGTTTATTAGCCAATAACATATTCAACACATTGATATTCTTATTATTTCTGAAACAAAAATGATGATACTTTTCCAGTAAACCAGTTTTTAATTGAGGAATATATGGTTCCTATAAGAGCAGATAGGAATAGAAACGGTGGATGAGTTTTAATATACGTTAGAGAAGGTGTACCAGCGGGAGAATTGCCAATGCAAATTTCGATATTTATTGAAGCTAGAGCTATTGAAATGAAACTAGAAAAAACAAAATGGGCACTTATTAGAATTTGTCGACCACCCTCGCAGTTTGAGAATTATTTCCTCGAAAAATTAAGTAAGAATTTAGACACTTTTTGTGCAACTTCAGAACATTTTTTTGATAATTGGCGAATTTATTCTTGATGTACAAAAAAACTTTCTAGGTACCTACAACCTTGAAAATGTATTGAAATCACCGACAAGTTATATATCGGATAGGCCAGCTACCATTGATTAAAAGGAGGTTTCCTCAAGAGAGGCCCTAAAATTATTATTTACAAGAATTACAGCAAATTCAATAATGAAAGCTTTAGAGAAAACCTCAAAAATGAGCTTGCGCATAATTCTGTAAATTTTACGCATTTTGATACATTTAACAGAACAACAAAATGTATTCTGAATATACATACACAATGCAAGAAAAATATCTTCGTGACGATGATGGTCCTTTCGTGACCAAAGAGTTAATAATAATAATAATACGAATATCTTAACAGGATTTAAGCTTCAACAAAAAATTGCTGTTTTCAATGCCTGTCCTGCTTAAAATGAAAAAGAGAAGAAACGCTGAAAACCTAATTACAATTTTATAACTGTGAATAAATATCGCATTAAAAGCCCATGATGATTTTAAAAAGCCAAGTTTATTTTACTAAGCTACTTCACTTTTAAAAATAAATCCAGTTTTTCTTTAAAATCCTTTTTGTTTTCGGCAGTTCTTAGGTCTATAGGCAAATCGTTGAATAATTTTGCCCCCATGTAATGAAATCCCTTTCATGCATATTCAGGTTTGATGCTTGGAAAAGTGGCTAAGCATTTATCGTTTCTTGTGGTCTTGATGTGTGCATGTTTGGTGAAGTGACTCTGCAAGGCATCACATATATCATTATTCAAGATGTTATGCACCAGGACACATGCTCGTTTTAAATTCGATTTTTCGGGTGACAGAACACTGCATTCCTTTGAGCTCACGCCAATTATTCTCATAGCACGCTCATGAAGAGCAGCTAACTTTCTTGATTGACCAGTTGTTAGTTGCAGGTTTAAAATTCCACAATATGTAACAACAAGTACAATCATAGAGCGATAAAGTTTACAAAAAAGTGTTAAACGTTTGCTGGTCCACAGATTCGAGGAAAACTGCTCGGTTTTAGTATTTGAAAGATTTCTGCGAAGCTAAAAGGCTAAGGTAGACATGGGAAATATTTTAACTGAAATAGGCTACTTTACATTTGTTGTGAGCAATTTTATTCCAAATGTTGTTGACAAGCATTTTCAGAAACAATCCAACATTGCGAGAAAGACAATATTTTGGTGCTCTTGAAGAACACTTTGATTAAAAGGTAAATTGTGTGAAACAGATTTGTCAGTATTTTAGCATTAGACAATTGGTACATAGCCTTCGATCATAACAAGTGTCTTTTTCATCGAGAAAACGTTAAATTTTTTACCATCCTTTTTTCGAAAGTTCGTTATTTTCATGCGCAATTTTCATTTCTCCACGTGTCCAACAGAGGGGAACAAAGGCTCAAACTCCCTTCTCTCTGCAGTTTTCATTTAATTACCCTCTCTCTCCCTTGCATTTTTCTGAATAATTATCCCTTCTCCACTCTTTTTGGGACAATTATACCTACTCTCGTCGTCTGTTCCACCCCCATGACCCAAAATGTATTTATATTGTTATCAATAAGGTATAAACCAGAGAACGTCCAACATTTTTTTCTTTTCATTAGGTGTATATGGCTTAAAAGCCACTGACATTTTAATCTTTTTAGCGATAGGTTTCATTTACTATGATAATGGTTTATTTTAGTCGAAAGTCACATGCCAGTTCCGTGAGTAGCCAGTTGCACTAATATTACAAAAGTCCAAAGTTTCAAAATTTAAAAACCTAAAATCATACAACCAAGCATTGTCAAAAAGAACTTATTACAAATCAAATCAATACTATTTTGGATCCTTTTTTCCATTCATTTTTAACGAGAAACAGATCTTATCAAGAAGAATTTTTGTGGTATTTTATTACCAGAATCCCAAATATAGTGTTATTTCATAGCTATGTCCAAAGGTACCACAATGTGCTCAATTTAGCAGTGTCCGACAGGGGTTTGGGGCATGTTGTTTTTGCCAAAGGTACCAATGGTATTCTTTTTGAGTGTTAAGAATCAAAGCAATTATCTATAAAAGTTAATTTGGGCAACATGGTGTCATTGTTACTAAACGTTTGGTATCTGGGTGTCATTCACCCCCACCTCTCTATCGAACCCGGATTTAAATTAAACTAAAGATGATAAGGGCAATGATAAGCAATGAATTCCCAAATGATGATGATACCTTGTGAAGTTAATAATTGTAACTAGCATTTAAGAAAGTTAAAGATTGCAATAAGAAATTTATTGGCTGCAAAAGAAGCAGCTAAATTTCGCACATATTTCAAGTTAGGGCCATCTTATCTAAATTCATCACATTTTACAAATTATGATTTTGGATTCTCGAACTACCGGGTGGGTAACCTAAGAAACTATCTTTGCTTGCAGGGTTGTACTTCAAAACATGCGATGCAAAAAATCTAAATTTGTGCTCAAAACGCCAGTCAAGCAGCCGATGGGAAAAATTAGGTTTTAGGAGATCATCCAGTCATCTGCGCCCATACGTTTACCTGTCCGAAACATGAACGTAGTCGCAGATGATTGGACGATATCTATGCTATCCCAAGCTCTAAATTTGCCTTTCAGGTGTCGTTTCATGCACAGTTTGAAATTTGTAGTCTCGCGGATTTTAAGGCCCAGCTCTGTAAACAAAGTTTATTTTCGCTTGCTCCTTTATCGACTAGGCAGTTTGATCTTTTCAAATTTTAGACTCCCATGTTGCCCTTAAAGCAAGCATGTTGTTTCAATATCATATCATGAGCTGGAAATAAATGATATTTCTTCAAATTAAAATTGAAACGTAAACGTGGTCGCAGATGACTGGATGATATTTCGACAAGATTCTGCAAACAACGTTCAGTCTAACAAAAAATGTATTTAAATTTCTAAGCAAATTATTTTTAAAATTACATTGATGTAAAGATTTAAAATCTGTAAATGCTTTGGCTATATAAAAAAAAATGTTAAGACGAAAGTTCAGATCTGTCTAGTGCACAACTTTGATGACAAAAAAAATTGATGGGGAAAAGCAAAAGTTGGTTTCTAAATTAAAAGTCGCTTGTCCAATCTCGCTTTGCTAACAAAAAATACAATTTTTAAAGATGTGATAAATTTCCGTAATGGCGGCTTTAACTTCAAAAAATGAATTTTGTTCTGGGACAAACGTTTTGCAGCCGCATAAAATGGGCTCTGATTTTATCAGTAGGCCAGTAGGTAGTTCGCCAAATAATTTTTGCAATGGGCCTGCTAACAAGATTCGGTCTGCTTTCCTTCTTTGCAAAGACAAGAAGGGTTAACCAAATCAACGGATCTAAAAAGTAAATGCATTAAAAAGCGTGGATTTCCGTCAGTTTTTTTACTAATCACATCTCATCAAGGGCTTTGTAAAGAAGGTTTGGTTTAGGCCTAAGTAGAATGATAATTGGTCATTATGATCCATCAAACTTTGAGAGCACATTGATTGGCGGTTGCAGTTATTTAATAATTTATTTATTACGTCGTTTATTGGCACGATCCGTATATATTAACACAGAAATGATAACTTGCATTTGTCATTTTAATTTAATTCTAATGTTGATAGATTGACCTACTTAGGCCCGAACCAAATCTTTCTATTCATAAACCCTTAATCTCACGAATTAAGTAAACAATATTGTGTCTTCAAAGACTAGCCTAAGTAAACAATTAAATAAGCTAACCTAAGTAAACACTATAACAAACAATATTGTGCCTTTAACCTTAGAATGTTGACTTTGTATAATAATGAGCTTTGACAATATTATCATCAGTAAATGCTCAGCTCAAAATGAGTATTTATTAAACAAAAATTCCGGATGGCGATGTATAAGACACCAATAGAATAATAAGTTCAATACAAGATTTGCCAGAAAATACTAGCACCCCTCCTGTGTAAATTTAACATTTTTCGAAATCCTTTTTCTGCAAAAAACCCCTGAAACATCTTGCACATTATTTGAAAGAAGTGCAATTTCCTTCGATTGTGATCAAACAACTTCAATTTCAAATGAAATACAATAGAGAATAGATCACAGCTACTAAGAAACTGGATATTTAGCTTTTAGCCTCATCGTTTATCAAATTATTCTATTGTTTTTCTGTTGTTCTCCAAAATGTTTTGAGCCTCAATTATTGTAGTACCGTGAGAATATGTTGTTCCATGGAGCTGAAGGACACACCTACCTAGTACTCTTTATTCGTGTCGTCTCTGTCGCCTGGTGATCTCTTTATTGTTGTTGTTAGAGATTGCCTGGAGAGTAGAGACCACCAAGCGAGAGAAGTGAAATTTTTCCTTATTTTGAAAATAATTTACAAAAGATTATTACATAGACAGAAGAATAAAATAAAAGATTACCCTTACATTCTACCGGCTGACCAAACAAAAACTCACTCCGTTTGCAGGGCTGTCGCACAAAATCTGCTAGACTACACATCTCAAATTATGCATAGCACAACATCCGAAGGGCAAACTTAGAGTTTGGGATATCATCCGGTCATCTGCAAACACGCTTTCTTGTCCAAAATTGTAAATTAAAATTTCCATAATTTTTTGCCAAATTGTTTGGTTCATGGTTCAGTTCAAGCGAATAATAATGCTGTAATGATTTTTGTTTACGAATAGGTTCTTTTCTGTTATTTTCTTGGCTCAAGAAGTATTTTTGTGGTATTTAATTTTAAGAACAGTGAAAAATTTAGTTTACAACAGGGCGGGTAAAAACCAAAAAATAATTTAAAGAAAAGTGCAACCACTGTCATAAAATGTTAACAAAATATTTGGTGTCCTATCAACAATACGTTTAAAATCATGTGTGCCACGTATAGTCAAAGTTCACTTGGCACAAAACAGCTGACTAAATTTACCACTATTCTGATAATTTTCAAAATTTACACCATCTAGGTGTATAGACATTATCTACAACAAATGTGCCTGCTCCGTTGCATTCTCCACCGGCCCCGTTGTAAAATAAATTTTGCATTGCCTTCGTTCGAGAATATTTGTAAAAATTTCAATTTCAGTCTCCAGAAGCCCCCCCCCCCTCCCCCCATGTAAAATATGGTTACAATAATAAGGCTCTTTCTCACTTCTCCCATGGTAACGTTAGCGTCATCTCTTTCCTCCCAGATACCCTTACACCACCCCACTGCTCCGTGGTTGTTGTCGGGCAAATGGTAAAAGCAAAACAACAGAAAGCAAATTACAAAAAGAAAAATACAAAGAGAGGACAGCGAGAAGAGAATGAAATGACTCAGTTAATATGGTAAGAAATCATCTGCAACTACTATTTTGGCGTCCGAATTCCCATGTTCAAGACCAAAGAGTGTTTTAACTTGCAGTGCGGCTTTTTACTTTCGTGCGTTGTTTTTGGCCAGTGTAAATGCAAACTGCGTCTAAGTTTTGATTCGTGGTATAATTTGTAAACAAAGTGGTTGTGCAAACATCTGCAGGCACTTTCATAATTACGATAGTTATTGCCATGCAAAAATATTTCCATAGATGTCCAACCACTACAGTTTTGTAGAATAATTGCGTTTAATCAACAATTTGAAATTTTCTTCTCTATTTTAGTATCTACACATCATATCTTTAGAGAATACAAGAAAGTCCTGTCATCCGTTAATTTGCATTGTTGTATCAGAGTCTTGAAAAAGTCTTGTAAGCCATTTCAATTCACGTACACGGTTGTAGCTATTTTGGAGATTTTCTAAGAAGAGTCCTTGTTGCTGCAGATTTTTCTGATGACCAGACTAATTTTCGAGTTTTTGATGCTGGAACTTTGCTACAATTATCAGACGAGTATATAGCGAACACCATATGAAATAACCAAAGCCAACCTGGGAAACTGCCTTCTCAAAACTAAAAACATAAGTTCATAAACTAATTCAAATTGTTGAAACAGTACTGTTTCTTAAAGATGGATTACCATTGAAACTTTGGTCAGTATAAAAGGCTAAAGAAAGAATACAACATTTGACGTAACTTCCTTGTGGTTTGATATTTTATTTTGCCGTTATACTCTGAACAAAAAAGCTCCAAAGAAGCTAAATATTATGGCTGTTGAACCTTTCAGAACCACGGGAACGACATTGGAACTTCGAGCAACACAAGCTAAATTAAAATCGACAAAAAACAAACCAATGGAAAAGCTCTACACTGCTTCAGGACAAGCTCCAAGTCCCAGTAAGGACTTTTTCGAATTGTTAATAGCAAGCGATCGTGTTATTTGGCGTTCATGGAAAATTAAATATAAAAATCATCGCATGATTATGCCAGCTGAGGAATGCATCAGCTATGATGAATTTGAAAATGATGGCAGGATTCATCTTGATATTGCCAAAAATCTTGGTGATGACGTCCTTCAAATTTCATTAGGCCATGTTTCTAAGAACTGGCTTCCAAGATTGCCGATGGCCATACTTCAGCGTGTTCTGTCGCAGCTTGAAATCAAGGACATTGTTGCTCTATCCAAGGTAAGACTAAAGTAAACATGTTATTGTGTGTGATCTGTTAATTGAGAATTTTAATTGAACTCATTATTGACTGAAGATTTTAGATATCAAATGGTGTGGTTTTTTTGGTTTCCCATCACCCATGCATTCTTATTGTGTCCCACTACCCATGTTTTAATTGTGTCCTACCACAAAAAATATAAAACGCACATCACGATTCTTCTTGCAGGAAGTTGTTCATTCCCATAAATCAATCAAATTGCATAACATTTTCCAAGAACTCATGTCGAAGCTTAAATTTAGGCCGCTTTGAGAATTTTTACCATCCCGTATGATTTTTAAAATCCAAAGTTCAAAATGTGGAGGGGGTAATTTTTAATTGGAAAGTCATCCAAGAGAAACCATAGAGTTCTTATTCATATCTTTATGAAACCAAATCACGCCAAATTGCTATAAAGTAAGGCATATCTAAACATATTTCTATAGAAATCGATGTATCGATGAGGCGATGAGGATGATCCCCTGATTTCTAATACATTGCGAATGTATGTAGTGAGGAAGTCAATTCACCCCGCCTTGCCAAAATGTCACTTTCTTAATTAAATTCATCTTATGCAGTATCCGAAATATACTTTTTATATCAAGAGAAATAAGAATATGCTAAATGCTTATTTCGGAATCACAGAAACAATCACTCCAGAATGATAAAACATGTATAATTTATGTAAATTATCTCCCTTGTTGTTATAGCCTGAAAATATTGTGTATAGCAATAAGGATATACCATAAAAAGAGTTATTTGTTAAGCCAAACACACTTTCGGCCAACCTCATACCCGGGGCTATTTGAATACAAAACACCTTGTACCTACACCTAACTGGCTGTTATGCACTTTCATTGGCCTAATGGCTTATGAGAAACGATAAGCATGGAAATCAACATTTGACTGAGTCTCGAAGAGATTGCAAAATTCGAATATGAAAATCGATTAACCAATGTAGAATTCGAGAAATGAATTCTTTTAATTCGGCATAAATTTACGAGCTCGCATAAATTTACGCAAAATTTGCAGTCAGGTACCAGGGTTGATTCACTACATACGTTCTCTGTATTTTTGCTCTTTGTTGTTGTTGTTTTCGCTTCAGTCAGTGTAGCGGAGGAATATCAGGTTGAGGAGTATCAGGCGGAGGAGTGAACTAACGACTTTTGTAATGAGCCTAGTGCCAGGGGTATTTCTTCTGAATGAAATAGCCCTCGGTACGAAGTTTGCTTTCGGCATAGTTCTTTAAAGATTTTAATTTCGGTAGAACATACGATAGAAAGTGCAAAATTCTCTGCAGAAAAACTCTACTTCCGTTGAACAAATTCCTGCGGTTCATAAAATATCTTCGGTTGATCCCCAGAATCCTCTCATAATTTTCCCTTCCAACCAAAATGGGCATTGATAAATATTTCTTGAAATTTGGTATGTCACTAAGATTTATGGTCACTATGATTATGCAGAATGGCGGTGTATTGGCGGTGTATTGGGCGTTTTCCGGCGGCAACTGCTTCAAAATTTGGCGTTTCCATTAATCTACAATTCTAAAATGTATGGTATAAAGAGTAACACACATGCAAAGAATAAAGTTTTGTACACATGCAGGCTAACAATTATGGCAACGAAAATTCAACGAACTTAAACCGATCAGAATTCTGTTTTTATTTGTATATGTACTCTATTTTGGTATTTAATAGACTATTAATCAATTTCGTTTCGTTACTCAGTAAAAAGTTAAATAAAATAAAAATATGTCTCTGCGGAGGAAAATACCCTCCGGATGAGAAGACATCAGGAAAAAAAGAACGAAAGGTCGAATTTTCTTATTTTCCTGAGGTCTTCTCCTCCGCAGGGTAATTTCCTCCGCGGTGACATATTTTTTATTATAATTACTGATTAACGAAATGAAATAGACTTGGAGCAAGTCTAGTATGTTAACGGATCAATTTTTCTCTGTTTTTGGCTTTGCATTCACGTCAGTAGGCCAAAATTTTTAATGCAAAATGTTTCGAAAATTTTACTTTAAAACAGAGCACTTTGAAAACAGACCGGTGAATTGCCTTCGGTATCAACTGCCGAAACGAAGGGTTTTGAAAACAGTTAATGCTATTTACTTTACATTGCTTAGCTTTTTTTATGAACAGAGAAAAGTTTTTCGTTGCCTCTCTCACACAAACATGAAAGCTGCAATTTCAACAAAATATTCCGATCACTAATGTTGTCATATCAAGAGATCAACTATTCAACTATCGTCCCAAAAAAACAGTTGGGTATCGCAGAATGCTTAGGTTAGGCCTGGTTAAGCCTAATAAACAACACACAGAGAGTGCAAATTGCAAGAAACAAAGGAAATGCATCTTTCTCCCCACTTTTTCCACACTGTTATCTTTCTCCACATTTTAAGCTAACCAAAAATATACTGAATGAAAGAGTAAGAATTTAAGAAATAATGTGTTTCCTACAATTTTTCAGGTATGCAGCACACTTCAGGTGCGCTGTCTCGATAGCAAGATATGGAAAAAGTGTTTTTCCAGACTATTTGGAGCATGGGACGATCTCCGCCAAAGAAGAGCAGGAAAAATCGGTTGGAGAAGAGTATTCATTGAAGAATGGCAAAGAACGCGATCGAAACAAATCGACTGGGACGATTTATAGATTTTTATTATGCAATAATTCCATTTTTGGAGGAAATTATTGCTTATTCTTTGGTGAGAAAATTCTAATTTCAAATTAGACAAATTTTTACTATGGAAAGATTGATGTTAGAAATTGGGGATTATTGGAGCTGTCATAAAGTATGTGTAGATAGTATTTTAAGGGGGTGTTAAAACTTTGGTGGAATTGCATACAAGATACTAAAAAAAGGTACCAAAGGATGGGGTACGATGCAAACTTTTCTTGTATCGCAAAATATTTTAAAAAGTATTTAAAAATTAGTATAAAAAAGTTTTTGGTAAAATATTAAGAAATTGCATAGAAATGTTAAAAACAGATATAAGCAGTGAAATTACATGCGCCATACTATTATATTTTTGAGTTTGTAGTTCCATTAAATTTTTGGGTTAGCTCAAGAATTCCTGGGACAAGCTCCTGCCCGAGTTAGATGGTACTGCCCCTGTGGAACTTACTTGGAACTTATTTTATTCAACTGAAACTGTTGAAAAATTTTGCTAATGATTTTTAGGTGCCTTTTTAAGTCACAACATGCGCATACGCAGGCGAGTCTATTATTCTTGCGAGTTATGGCCTCCGGCCACAAGCTATTTCCGCACAAAGATTGAACAAACAAAATATTGCTAAAATATTAACAGTATTACCAGATGGAGTACAATTTTTCCGTAGATAGGCTTTAATAGTTTTATTTTGAATCTCTTGATATCCTCCACCACTATGCTACACATACTTTATAACCACTCCCCATCATGAATATTTGTTAAATTTGTATCATGAACATTAGAAAACCAATTGATGACCTAACCTAATATATTTATCATCAAATTAATTCAGTTAGTTTATGTGTATTGCCCGTTACTTTTCTTTAACATGCAGCTTTCCATTCCACTAAAAATTATGAAACTAAATAATGTAGCTTTGCATTCGTACGTTCAATTATGTATTTTCTGCCACAAATAACATGTTAGTTATTCATGACACACAGGGGGGGGGGGGGGGGACGGTCGGAAGAGAGTGTACCACTGAAATTTTATAAATCGACCCATCTTTAATGTTCAGATTTGTGTGCATACCCAGTATTATTGTTGTGTTTAATTTCAAATTGCCAAAGATTAAGGACAATTTTTTATGTTTAACACAAAATTAAGGTGTTTTTACTGAAAATTATACCCACGTCTGGAGAATTTACTGCCTTCAAACCCATCCTTATCGGCGGTACATACCCGTACCCATATATTAGAGTGTACCCTCTCCCCGTGCCCTATAGAAAGTTAGAAACATAACCTGCTTTTAATAAATTTTGTGAAAATTATCCAAAAACAGTTTTTGAGACAAAATGCAAATTTATTTTTTCCATAACTCGACAATGGTTTGGCAAGTACCAGAACAGAAACCAGAAGATGTTGCCCACAGTAAACGTAGTCTTACTTTCGCCCTTTATAATGGTGCAAACGTGACTGAAAATGTAACTTTTACCAACATTATAGTGAACATTAACAGCAAATATCTACCAGTTTTGAGCAAATTTAGGAAATAAACATCACACTGGTTTGCGAATTTTTATTTTCTTTGTTGTTTTGGGATTACTTAACGCATCAAATATTTTGGCTTTGTCAGATTGGCCAGTTTTTGACAGCAACGAAATTTATAAGAATTATCTTCATGAAGGAAGCCAATGCTATAAAGAAATTTCTGGGAATAAAATTATACACAAAGTCTTATAAAGGGCATTTTTAGGGCAAAATTGGGTCCATTGTTCGCAGTGTGAGATGCCCGATTTCGACATCCTCCATCCACTATTTTTTTAAAGTAGATGGTACTGTAATCTGATTTTGTTAGAAATACAGCATGACATGAGAATTTTCTTTAACAGGTGATGTAGCTTAACTAGGTAAATGAATAAAGCGACCAAAGAGCAACTTATTACTATAATAATAATAATAGTATAATAATTACAGTGATCATTACTATAATAAATACTGAACATTGGTATACACTTTCACAGAAAATCTCGAAAATTCTTAAGAAAAATCTTTAAAAATTGTCTTAAGTCCCTCGAACACTTTTAAAGGTCAGTTTACAAGAATGTAGGGTTACCCTAGCACTATGATTATTCTGGCACTAGGGTCAAAGTTGGCTACCGTTTATATGCAAAATTTCACGGGCAGGGTAACTCCGGCAGCCGGGTCAACTTATGCGAACTGCATGGAAGGAGCGATGCACCTTCGCATCGTCTATACCGCAGCTAACAGTTGAAGTTGGCTCGGTCAGGCGAGTTATCCCTAGCAGAGAGTTTACAAAGGAAATATTTGACTCTGCTGCTGGGGGTAACCCTACCTCTCACCCGGAGTGAACATAGTGCCAGGGTAGGAGTAACCCTACTACTAGGGTACGCCTACTGCTAGGGCCTACCTCCTTGTAAACAGCTCTATAAGTCCTACAAGGGATCAACTGTCAAAATTGGAAAAATCTTCTATGATTTGAAAGAGAGTATAATTGAAACCTCGACCAACTCTTTGCAATCATGTTCAACAAAGTCACATTACTAACAGCGAAACGACTGTCGTTTTTTAATTGTTTCTTATCTTCTCGATTGATTCTCTCCCGTGTGTCAATACGTGTGGCGTACCAGAGCTGGCTTTCCACTGTCGCCCAGAAGAAAGGAAATATTCCATGATATACATTAAATATTTTGCGAAATTCATATTCTGCGAATGTCTTGTCTGTGCACTGGTTTATATGTTTGTCCGTATGCTAGCTGATACCTTCTGAGCTCTCGTTTTCCAAGATAGTGGGTAACACCAAGAAACATCAGGCCTACTGAAACAACAGCAAAAATAAGATATCCGCTCACCTAATGAAAGAAAAATTGAAAATGTCAAATTCATGAACGATACATCATAATATTAAAGAGCATCTTAACTAAGCAAAAACAGCTAGCTATTTCACTTTATTTTCACTGCAATTACAAAAGCACGATTTCACATTAGAAGAAAACGTTCATAAAAGAAATAACTGGGCCATCGGACATTAAGGTACCTGCCCAACCAGCATGGGGGTCTGCAGGCAACTCCTCCCCTTTCTTCCGATCAAACAGTTGGTAATTCCTCGGTTTAAGTTCACATTTTACCCTTGGAAATGTAAAGCATCAGTCAAACTAAACATTTCACTAAGCAACGTCAAGCATGCAAGTTTGGTATGTTTGCTTAAATACTATTTTGACTTGATACACCCATTTAAACGTTCTAAACATTTGAATGAGCATAATGTTTAATTTCAATATGCTTATCTAGTGAAGCCTGCGTTGCAAACTCTTGTGTGTGGGACTTAGGGAGGAGGGAAAATAAAGAAAAGGAAATTCAATTTGTCATTCAATGTTCTTGAATATTTTCGAGCTTCAATGAGATCGACAACTTTTTGAGAATCGCTAAGCGAAAGAGCAAGCATCGAAAAAAATCGCCAAAAATTGTTTTTAACTAGCTTAGTTTTTTTGACGTAAATATCAACCTTAATCACTGTAATCCGTACAGAATACGATTTTTGGTAACTCGTCAAAGATGTTCCGCTTTTTTGGCGCACCCGGTATTGTACATGATAAAAAGTCTTCATTGAATCAATCATCTAAATATCCACTCCATTAAAATCATTAAGCATTATGTAATCGTCATCAACAATTTCGAAAGTTTCTTAGCAATTTTCCATTACCTAGTAAAAGTTTCTTAAATTTTCGTCGGTTTCACCAATGAGTTTCTTATAAAAAAATTAACGCGTACTCAAAGTGGCAGATTGAGAACCAGCTTCGAATATTAAAAATCAAGAATATTTGTTTGTTTTCTAAAAATTCCTGCAAACTTGTTTTGCCTGTGTTGCTGACATACAACTCTGAAACCTGTACGGAACGGGCTACAAACTTACTCAACAAAATAACTATAACATAGGATAGCATCGGATGCACAAATACTTTACAACCTGGTGACTTGTTTCGCATGGCTGTGCTAGGGTAAGACGCGGAGTCGACATTACACCGTTCTCTTTATTTCTATTAGTTTATTTTATTATTATTTATTCTTTCTGCTCTATTTTTAAAATTCACAAATAAAATCCACAGGGTTTTCTGATCTGATCTCCATGACTCTGTCCAACTGCCACAGTCATTTATTAATAAAACACGTCGGCGTTCCATAAATTAATAAAATATATCAGCGTTCCATGATCTTTGGAGTCACCAAAGCTTCAGTTTTCAAACAGTTGCTGGGAAACTTTAAAAACATTTGTAGCGTGTAAGATAAATTACCACATGGCTCGTAATCTTGTAAACTATGCTAAAAATGCTTTTCTCCTAAAACATACGGGAACATTTAAATTTGAGATATTGAAATATTAAAACTGAATTGTAATTAAATGTTATAGACAGCCAGGGGCGTTGCTAGTGTAGTGGTGGTGGTGGTGTATGTGTTTGTGTGTGTGTGTGTGGGGTGGGGGGGGGGGGGCATGGAAAATCTTGGAAAATTGTATAAAACAATGGCTATTGTTTGGTAAAACAATATCATATTTAAAGAAGACAATAGAAAAAATTCTGGCATTTTCAAACCAAGATCCCAAAACCCCCACCCCCAAAAAACGTTGTGCCTCGCTACACCCCTGTCCGTAGCCATATACATACACCAAGCAAACGTTTAACAGATGGGTTTGAAGTTCTAAAGTATGGAGTGCACGTGCTAAATCTATGCATGGGCATTGTTTACACGATTTGTGTCAGCTTAAATGAATACATTTCTTAAGTTACCTTGTTTTTCTTCATTTCATTAGTATCTTTCCTCTCCTGGTTGGCTGTGTGTTGTTTTGCGTGTTGTCGTTTGCTATGGCCTAAGTTTCAAACTGTTGCCGCGCTTCTAAATTATGGCTAGAGACCGAGAGCTAGTGCCCAGGACGACTCAGTCCTCGGATGATTCGACGTCATGGGCACTAGCTCTCAGGCCATAATATAGAAGAGTATCTAAAGAAATGAATTCAATCATTAGGCTGACACAAATCGTGTCCACAATACCCATGCTCGATGCCGGAAATTCAAAGGAACTCCTAAAGGAAAACGATTTCGAGGCAGAACTCTTCAGCCAAGGTTTGGGTATATGTGAATATATATGAATATTGATCGTGTATATGTGAAAAAAGGGATTTATGTAACAAGTCCAGTGCTAGATTTGTGTACTATAGACTTCGCTGACTCGCTGAGTACTTTCATAGCATTCCCTCGGTATGGCATTGCTTCGATATATTTAGTACGAAATTAAAATTTAGCACGAAATAGACTTGGGGCAAGTCTATATGTGTACTATGAATATCTACGAGGCTGCACTCTGCGCATGTTTGCGAGTTTACTTCACCGTGATTAGCTACGTGACAATGATCCCACATCACTTTGATCTGCGTCCACAAAATGACCTGAACAAACATATGGCGAATCCTTCAAAATGTGCACAGCTCAGAAAACCCACAGACTTAATTGAAATACATCATTAATGTTTTCCATTAATGCGCAATTGTTGATAACGTACAATCATATCTACCAAATGCAATTCCGCCAATATACGTAATGTTTATTGTAACAAAACTACACGTTTTCTTATAAGAATTTGGCTAAGACCCCACTGGTGAATGTTTCTTTATTTTTGATCATTTTTGACCGAATCTCACAAGCAACAATTTTCTTCTTTAACTTTCGTTTTCTAGGACTATCAGTACTTTTTTCCTTCTTGCTACCTTTTCCTTGAGGTTTTCGCTTTTTAACCTTTTTTGAATTTCAGGATGAAACTCGTGAACTCCAGCTTGTGGAAGTGAAACAATAAATTTGTGACTAAACGACTTCAATGAATTTCCCGCTAACAATTTTTTCAATTTTGTAGAGATAAGTATTCTTCTCCACTTAAGAAAAAAAAAACGGGGGTATACTTTTCCTAAAAAAGAAAACAAACAATCAGAAAATCAAACAAATTTGCATTTCAGTGAAGAGAAAAATGACATTTTAAGCTGATAGGTTTTCCATGAAAGGTTGTCGGTTTAATAAAGTCAATAGTTTTAAGATTAATGGATAAGTCTTCTTTAGTTGGGGGATTTACTAAAGTGGAGCTTACGACGACTAGTTTTACAATTCAAATATTTATAATAGATTGAAAGTATCGCTTGCTTTTTGCTCCAGCGAAGCAAATGGCAGAGGCTCTGGCGTCATGCACAACTGATTGGTCTTCCAGCAAAGGCATGAAACATTCTCACCGCGGCCACCCTTTTCTGTCACGAATTCCTCTTGGACTTCATATAAAGTAATCTCATCGGGTCAAGCTTTTCAAGCCAGTTTTTTAATTGTGTGATAATAACAGGCTGTTGCAGATCGTTTATTAATTTCGCAAAAATATTTGTTTATTGTCCAGGTATTCTTCCACGTAGCAGGGTCAAATGTAAATCGAAAGTGGCCCCTGGTGTTTAAGATATTTAAAAGTACACGAAGAAAGAAGATATTGTCCTGAAGGATTTGCAAAAATACTCTGTTATTTACGAATTAAACTGTGCTGAACTTCGATAATCTGTTCTCGGATTTGTGCTTTAATACCTGGGCCGTAGAGAGAATTTATGGACCCCGTGCAAAAACAAAAATATTGGGCAACCAAGCGGCGATGTCAGACCAAACTAAGCGGGAAGGTACGCACTAGATCTTAGGAAATTAGGTTTTACTGCATTTTCAGCAACAATTTTCATCCAACTTTGTAAGTTGAAAGGGTATTTAGCCTATTTACCTTTCCAAAACTTCCCTTGGCACCGCCACTGGTGGCAACAAATCTTTACAACATTATCACAGTAAAGAAACATTGCAACGAAAGTAGGATTTTCAGTTCTTTTCTTTGCGGCAGTTTTTGACAGTCGTCGTAATATCTGCCAATTGTTTGTTGGCAGCAAATGGGCTCCTCGTGGTCATAGTCCTCGTATGAACTCCCTCTGAACCCTTCTCATATTACCGTTGAACAAACATTGATTGCAAAATGGCCCTACAAGTCGACCTTCGTTTTTTGTCAAAATAGAACGAAACAGAGTGTCGAGCAGTTGTGGCTGCATCCAAAGGCTAAGGCCCTCTTGGCCCCCTCGGCCCTCATATATATCGGTCTTTGATTGCATCAAACAAACAGTCCAGTAAATTGATTGCTGACCAACACAACCTATATAAATCCTCAGTGGGTACTCAGTGTTTATTGAGGGCGTGTCCGGTGATTGCCTTTATAAGAAATGCTAGGCCGAGATTTGGGTAAAAAATGTTTTTGCATCTCAGAAAATAATTTCGCTATATATACAATAAATGTATGCAGACAATGAGCCTTTGACCTGGAGCACACTTTAAAATGTGGTTGAGAAGGTTGAAGACGGCAAGTTTGTTTGAATCAATCCAGAAATTAGAACCCCTGGCTAATTAATTAGAAATTAGAAACTGAAGCTAGGTGTTCTTATAAAAAACGTGAAGACTTTTTCTGTCTGAAAATTTCCTTATACCGAAGAGGTTATTCTGTCCGTGTCTAAAAGCAAGTTCTCGATAATCTTGACTAAAAATGGCATAAATTACCTTCAGATGAAAATTGAAAAAACTAATACAGTACACATTTGGCCCCCTGGAAATTTCAGTTCTTGACATTGCTCTCTGCACATCATTTTTAAAACGTGCTAATTTACGTGAGGTGCATTACACTCTTAGCATCTTGTGCGCGTTTCAGAAAGATTGTTTTTTTAATAGACCCTTTACGATTTTCAAAATTGTTCTAAAATATCTCGTCGGTATTTTGAAGGGAGTGAAATGGCCCTTGTACGAACGAACACATTTCTCACACACACGGAAGAGTGATCTGCTGAGACAAGACTGGGATAAATTTGTTCACACAATTATCTTTCGAGAAATAAAAAAACTCACGATAATGCGACGTCGGTATATTTCATTGGTGGTTATGATGATCTGGTTGCCTTGTTTTTCTTGTGCATTGTTTGTGTTCGTCTGATTAACATTTCTTGTGTAATTTGCTGAAATTGTGTAATTCTTTTGAAATCGTTCTCTCTGGTGAGAATTTGGTTCGGTGTTTCTTCTGAGTGTATGTGCAATAATGGTTGTATCATTCATAAAAGTTTTAATGCTCTTCCATTCTTCTGAGTAAACACTACAGATCGTTAACGCAAATAAAAACACTTCACATAACGTGGAGACCATCTCGTTTCTCCAGCTCACCTCACTTGTGTTCAGTGATATCAACAAACATCACAACTTCTTTATCTTCTGCGGGGATCACAACATAAGCGGCACACCGCAAAAAGTTCAAACGCGTTTGCCAAGCGACTTAAGTTACAAAGTGACCGGGCTACACTCCTCCTCCACAGAAGCCACTTGTGAGTCGTCGTCAACATGCAGAAAAAATAAATTCAGTTATCCAAAAACCTAGAGTTGCGAAAGTCGATTTAAAACCCCAGGGGGGGGCAGTACCATCTAACTCGGGTAGGGGGCGTGTCTGAGGAAATATTGAGCTGACCCAAAAATATCATGGAACGAAAACGCAAACCCAAAAATATTGCTGCCTATACCTTTTTTATTGACATTTCTATGCTAATATTTGGAAGCTTTCAAATACAGTAAATAAAATAAATAAATAATATAGAAAATCGGGTAAATTCTATAAGCACTGGCAGTGACAGTGAAGAATATTCATGATCGTGGTTATTATCGTCATCATAAATGCAACCACATCAACTGCATTGACAAAAAAGCTTTTACAAACATCATCGTTTAATTGTTTTCAAAGATCACAACAGCACGTATAGGATACGTCGCATCATGTCACGTGACTCCGAGTTGTTGCCACGCCGTTCTGCTTGCTTTGTGTATTCCTCAAAGAATACACGTCTTTATAAGGCCTTATAAAGGAACAAATGAGGCTGAACATAAAACATAAAAGTTAAATATAGAAATAAGAAAGCACACACTATTGGTATACTTTTACTTGGATATTTTTCAGTACACGACTACCATGAATATGTACACCATGAATGCAGTGCTGTAGAACTAGGGGGCTAAGGGGGCTCAGCCTCTTGTTAATGCCTAAAAACGACTGAATTTCCTTTTTTGGTATTGTTTTGGATTATTTTTATTTTGGAGCCTCCCCTTGCTATTTTAGTGGCACTACATTACTGCATAAATGTTATCAGTTACGTTATTAAGTCAAAGCTTCCTTCTTCGTAAAAGGGTTGTAGAGTGATATGAACGTGGACGATTATTATTTATCTAACAATGAACTTGTAAAGAACCGGGGTGGGGGGATACACGTCCCACGTCGGACGGGAGTGTGCCGCTGAGATTTCTTAAACCCTCTTTAAAGTTCAAATGTTCGTGTATACCTAGCATTAATGTTCTATCTTATTCCAAATCACCAAATATTAAGGACGATTTTTAATATCTAACCCAACATTGAAGCATTTTTGCTAAAAATTGTTGTCATGTTTAAGGAATTTACTACCTTAAAACACATCCTTATCGGTTGCACACACCCATACCCTTATTTTAGAGTGAACAAAGGGTAAGGAACTGGTAAGAAATGCAGCTCAAAATAATTTTTAATTCTCTACACATGAGAATCTATAACTCAGTCAGCATAATAATTCTCACAAACATTTTCTTACATATATTTGAAATGTTCAGTTGTATAAAAGGGCAAGAGCATTTCGAAGCTTTGTTGGGCTTTGTTGATGAACTCAACTGGGTACTTGATGGCTTGCGAAGCAATAAAGGTGTTTCATTTCAGGGCGACGTTCAATTCTGGGCGACAATACTCTATGTGGATTCCCAGGTTATTCTAAAAGTTAACAGATTACACCAAAGTGACCACGTAAAACCATTGATATTCATAATGCAATTGCTATGCCTTTTTAAAGGCCCGAACCAACAGCCATGTGACTTTTGTTTTTACTGGCTAGTTGCTTCTCTCTCTTCATCCACTCCAAGCATGTGTATTGTGGACGCCATTGCTTGATTGTAGTAGCTTGGAGCGTGGGTATTGCGATGTTGTAGTGTTGTTGATCATTAATTGTTTTATTTGCCTCTCTGCAAGCCTTTTTTATGTGATCGTCAAACTCTAGTTGACTGTCAATGGTGATGCCTAATAGTTTAACGTTTTTTACTTCTTTGACATTTGACAGCCCCTAATATTAATTAGAGCGGGTTCTTGCCTTTTTTTTTATTCACTTACTATAAATTAACCAGGCATTTATGATAGTATTTTCTGCCTCTAGTTTTGAAATTATATTTTCTATTTTATTTCCTTTAATCCATAAGAAATTGTTATCTGCATAGTTTCAGATATCATTATCGTTTACAAAAATTAAAACGTCATTAAGAAAAATGTTGAATAATAAGGGTCCTAAGATTTAAGGACTGAGATACGATTTTTTGTTTGAGGGGGCTCATGGATAAAGATTCCTGCATATTCGGTGCCACAGGTGGAGTATTTATGCTATTTATATAACCGACCAAGGAAAATTTGGAGGGGCTAAGACCCCCCTGGACCCCCATATATCTTGATCCTTGCTAAGATTGATCCTTGGGCTCTTTGAAATGAAGCATGAAATTTAGCAATGAGAAGGTTATGCGGGAGAATTAGAGCTAATTCGATATGTTGAAAATTAGTAATATTTTTGTCATGGGGACATTCTCCAAGTTTCAGAAAATACATTGATATCATTCATTGATTAAAAATTCTTGGACGTCTGAAAATTTACAGCCTAGATTGCTGTCTAACCCAACCCATGTATATTTAAATGGCTGCTCGATAGTGCTAAATGTGTTTACATTTTTGTTTATTCAAATTTCAAGTTTTTCCGTCCAAAACCAGGGTACGATACGAGGTCGACAAATGAATACCAGTGTATTAATTTCCTATTTACATATGATAATGTCAAAAATTGTATACATTTATTTTGGCAATTAGTACTTTAAATTAATACGAAAATTAAAAGGAATGAAAGTATTTAAATGAAATATATGGATTATAATAAGAAAAAATATTAATAATAATTATATGTATGATGCTGAAACTTGTCTATTGGCTCAAACCCAGACAAAAACTCAAACAAAGGAGATATACATAGCCATTACTGGTGGTAAATATGTATTGTTTCGCTTGACCCAATCAGCATCATGAATTTGACGTAAATGAGACTGAAAGGATTTGTTGGTTTCAATCTGAGGGACATCCCCGGTGATTGGAAAATCATCTGAAAGCGAAATTGATATGAATAAAAGTTCAGTCAACTTAAAAGTTGAGCGTTGAGCCGTAACATCAGGCAAACATTGAGTATCACAGAATATAATACACAGACACATAGTTTATTAAAAACGAAGATTGGCCTAGCTTGCCCGTTTGGAACTGTCTGCAAATGTAAATCAAAGTATGGATGAAGGAAATATGCACACAATTAGTATGCAACCAGACAACGGGTTTGGTATGGAGCAAGATATGTTTCCTTCAATCGTTGACATCATTGATGGACCAGATGGTAATAAACAGCTAAATTATTTTAGACATTTTGTAATAAATTGGAACCCAGATAAGGTTGACAGCAATGAGTTATAGATAGACTAAAAGTTATAACGATACGTGTACGCAAAATCGTACGCATCTTGATGTGAATTGACACAGTTTCTAATAATTTGCCACAATAACACACTCGAAAGTTTTCTTAATTTTTCACAAATTTTAGTACTGAAAATTTCTTGAGCAGTAAAAGGTAAACAAATCCAAAATTTAAAAATGTTTTTCTCTCGTCTCGTGTCAACACAAAACGGGTCATGCACAAATGGATAAAAACAGGACATTACATCATCGTGGTATATTCATGCTTCGTTCAAGTTCCGGGTTGAAACAGAAAGGGTGAATTAAAGTTTGTGAGTGAAATAGCAAAGATTTGAGGGGCATGGAGGCTGTCAGCAACCACAATGGAATCGATCTGAAACTACCCACATTTTATTTTATAAGAAACTTAGCTTGGGACCTAGCAGTACTTAGGTTTCTTATAATTTTGGTCGACTTTATAAGTGCTAAAAATTTCTAAAACGTTTCTAAAGCTAGGCTCTGGACAGCGGGGGAGCAAGGAATCTGCTTTTGAATGTGAACTATTTTGTAGATAAAATTTGTTGCTGGTACAAGCGACCTCGCACGTAGTTTTATTGGCCTGGATTTGGTGGGGGATTTGGACTGATTTTTACAAACTTACTAGGCCCCCATACCCTTCTCAAACCAACGAATGATTTAAGGTGTAGTGATGACCAATTTGTGCAGTGATGAATCGAAAATGTGCATTGATGAATAAAGGTTTGTGCTGTGATAAATTATTTCACTTCTTAGTTTAAAATATTCAAAATACTATTGTTTTGGATGTTTTCAGAATAAAATTTAAATATTAACTTGCATTCCACTTCATAATTATTCCTTCCCTTAACAAAATAATACCCAGTAGATTAACTCAAAAGGCCTTTTATGAAGACTAATTTCCCTATAATTAACCATGAATTAACATGGTCTCTACTCTAGTTTTCTTGCTAAATGTCAATTAGTTCTGAGATAGGATTCATACATAATTAATGATAGTTGTAGTTTTCCTATAAATTATACTGACATTGTCCCTGATCATAACGTGAAACACTTATGTTTTGCCCACATGACATCTGGCAAATCATATTGTCACACCCTTTTGCCACACCCTTTTTGGACTCAAAAACTGCGACTTGCGCCGTCTTGTGCAGCGATGAAAATTCCTTAATTTAATGCCTGCCTCAAACACATCTTGCAGGTGTGTTTCAGGTCAAGTGCCAACGCCTGCGTAATTTTAGTACCTAACGTAGGTAATTTTTTTTAAAGAATTTGACCCAAATCTCAGCCTGGCGTTTCTTTTATAAAGCCTGGTTTTCATAACTCATAATTCGACGGCGATGGTCACTGATGCCATCGATTAGTTAAAACTTACGAAAACCGGGTTGTCTTAAACATCGGGGACAATCACCGATCATCGCCGATGGATTTTAGAAATATTGGGTGTAAACTGAAACGGAAACTCAGCAAGAAGCCTACAAATTTCTATTAGGGACTGCTTATTTTTGTTTTTCGTTCGAATTAAATTTAAAGCCAAAAAAGCAAACAATGTTCTTTTCTGTGTATGTATACTGTGTCTTCGAAGAAGGGCACGTAAAACAATAGAAAACAATATGATAATAGCGTCTGGCAGCTGAAACCCTGAAAAAGTTTTTTCAAATAACCTCACGTTTTCTAAAGTATAGGTTGAAAAAATTTAGTTAAGAATATCTCACAAGGCTTATAAATTTTTGCCTTTCAGTTAGAATGTTATTGTAATTTAATTATATTGAAAAAGGTGTGCTTTGACGGGTTGAGATTTTTCTTTTAATTCAATTTCATTATGACATTTTGAAGCAGTCGCTTCTTAGGGGGGAGGGGTTCGGCCCCCTGCTTATCTCGATCCTTGATTGTCCTTAAAGCTAAATGTGTGCATTTGTTATACTTATGTGGGGCAGTGAAAATCAAATATCATTAGCGAAAGATAGAAATGCAAAACTATTTTCTTCAGAAACTTTATGATAGTACTTTCATATAGGTATTATTTTAGCCTTTTCTAAGTTTTTTTAGTTTCGTGGTTTCATGTCATTGGTCTATGCATTGGCAAGAATTTAGTTATTTGTCAGTGGCATGATCAACTACCGGTGCGCCAAAATCGCGGAAAATCTTTGACGAGCTACCAAAAATCGTGTACTGTACAATGATTAAAGCACGGGCTTTAGGAAGAGTAAAATTTGTATTTATTCCCACTTCTGTTTTTTCATTCTACTTGTCCTACATTTCGTGGTTTGAATTCGGTCACAGGGAAACGAGAGGAAAAAGACTAAATTAGCTAAAAACCATTTTTGGCGATTATTCCGACGCTTGCTCTTTTGTTATAAACGATTTTCGAAAAGGTTTCGATTTCACAGAAACTTAAAAGCGCTGCGAAACGTTAATCAAATTTCTAAAGCTTGAGAGCACAAGGACAAAGAGAGATTCCCGCCTCGCAACCATCTTTCGAATCGAAAACTCTTTCAGCTTTCAGTTTTGGCAGTTGGATAAAGGCTTTTTATTTCCTTCCAAAAGCATGAAGTCAATGTTTGACCTCAATGATATCAATGTTTTTCAATGTTTTTGAGCTTCAATGAGATCAAAACTTTCAGAAACGTGCTTGTAATGCAAGCACAATTATCGAAAAAATTGCCAAAAATCTTCTTTAATTATTTTTGACGTGAATATTCCGTGCAGTACACGATTTTCCTCAAAAATGTTCTGTTTTTTGGTTCACTCGGTAGTTAAAGCCTTTTCTACACCCTGACCTTTATAGTTAGTGGACAAGGTTGCTTCAATAGACAGTTTGATTTGATATTTACATGTTTAAATTTATGAATAGCCTATTTGAGATTTACATGTTTAAATTTATGAATAGCCTATTTCAAATTCTCTTATATTTTCACGCGTCGCGAATTCAGACACTGAGGTCTCAGCTCCTAAGCATATTATCTCTGGAATTAAAAGAGGTATCGAGGAACGGAAAAATGGTTTGCACGTTTGGTCATAGGCCATTTAAATGAGAAAATAAAAATATCCATGTCATTCATCTGGATTCACGAAATCACGCATGAAAAATAGTTGTTTCACGATTTCACGCACGAAAATGTGGCCAATAACGCATCATGCAAAAATTTGGGGGGGGGGGGCGAACAGTAACAGTGGCTGGAGGCTATTAATTGAATGCCCTTTGATTGCTTATACCAGGATTTGATCCAATTGATGACGAAGATGGAACTTCCTATAGCTGGAGATGCAGGGGCGTTACGATCCAATATTTTGACCTAAAATCTGTTTACTGGAAAACTCACCAGAAGATCCCGAGGAGTATGCCACAACTGTTCGATGCAAATGGCAAAGTTAGAAACTCTTGGATGAGAGTAAAAGATGGCGACATACGGATTCGTATTGATAACAAAGAAAGAGAGGGCACACCAGTTGCCAAGGTACTTTTTATTTCAATTTAGGCCTTCTCATTCATTCATTTATTTGTGTCTTTATTGATACTGTCTGATTTAAAAAAAAAACATATATACCCTGTAATTAATCATGATAAATTTACGATAGGGTAAATTCACTGATTTTCTACTAAGATAATCTACTAAGACTACTGAATTATTGTTTAATGTTGTAGCCTGGAAGGAAGTCAAAATTTCCAACAACATAGAGTTTGTTTTTGCTAGGTTTCCATTCAGCGAGAGAGAACAGCTTATGCTGCAGCACGCAATATGACTCATGGAGAACAAAAGATCATCAAGGGCGAAGTTCCTTTCAAGTATACGTCTGTACCGTTAGAAACAGGCAGTTGGATTCTAAACATTAATCTGGATTCTATATACGAAGCGACTGAGGAAGGCCACAATAAAGAGGTTACTAATTTCTTCAGTTTACTTTTTGTTCTATCAAAACAAACGTTAATGCATTGCTTTTCTTACATCAGCGTTGTTGTGGTAGAAAGTATTTTGATTAAAATTACGATTTTATGTAATTTTTTTATTTTGTTGGAGTAAAAGCAAGAGACTGGCGGTTGATAAAAACAAACATCCAATCATCGCTCATGCAAATTTGATTTAAGTTGGATGCATTGTTAAATGCGAGAACTACAAACCAATCAAATTGCAAGAACTCAAAATAGAGGGATGTAATTGGTTAAATAAACTTTTTCCTTAAAACGAGGCTGGGTGAACAATGGAGAACAAAGGAGAACATGGAAATGTTTACTGACTTTTTTCTGAAACGAAGCAAATATTATTTGGCTAACTTTGGATATGTGTGATTGCCAGTTGCCCGTTGGCTTTATAATTCTATAGGCACAAAGTGACTGGTGTAGCCAGTCTAGGTATACAAATCGTAGATTACTGCATTGAAGATATCGGCTAGGCATTTTTCCCAAGATGCAGTGCATTCTTCTTCGAATCTATATGGAATCGTCGAAGAATTGTAAATTGAACCCAAAGAATCTCGGCAGAAATTTCCTCGCCGTCATTTTAGTGCCACTATTGTCCATTTCACTTCTAGTAGTCTATTATCTATATCACCTCAGCGATGCAAAGCTGCGATGCAAACCTTTATTAGACAGAAGATTGAAAAAGCTAAATCATGTCAAAAATCCGTTTAATTGTAGATTTTTACAGAAATTTAAATGCTTTGGTTTTCCATCCAGGTATATGCTTTGTGTCCATCAAACATAGAAGTTACGAATAAATTTCAGCTGGTCACTGAGTTATACATTCGACAGACTGACATTATGGGTAATTTATCGGATATACTTGTTGGAAAAAAGGAGTCAATGCCATTTTTGTTAAGAACTGAACCAAGGCAACCAAAAGAGCCAGCTACCCCCAGTAAGTATGTTATTTGACTCGTACTAGAATTTAGAATCCTAACAAATAACTTTGTGATGTTCAGTCTCCGACAGGGGGGGGGGGGTCAATCAACGAAATATTTTCCAAAAGTGTAAAATTAGATAATGCTGTTTTATAAATTTTTGCTTATTTTTAGTTTTCCTTTAAATAGCTAACCTTTTTCCAGTAAGTCCAAAGGAATAAGATATTTTTGGATAGAAATTTTGAATTTTTGAGAAAATTACGGCGTGGGTGTCATGGGTGTCAGCGAAAGAAATATACGCAGTTTCGTTGGAAGATAAAATATTTTTTTAAGTAGTTATTTACGTTGTGAAAATGAAAATCGTTTTTATTCAATCATTCACTTTCGTTTTTGCGTTGCAGGTAGTAGCGTTAGTTCTCCTGCCGAATCAGCAGGACAAGAATCGCCATCAAGACCGCCAAGTGAAGGAGTACAACTTATAAATGGTAAGAATAGTTGCTTTAAAATTCTTAAACTATTCAGTGATTATATGAAAGCACCTTTTTCTCTTTATCATTCAATTCAAGACAGAAATAAAATCTCAACAATATACCGCGGGCGGACAAAACAAAGTTTGCATGTTCCAATTATCAAAATTATATCTTTTTCTCATCTTCAAAACGCTTTATTAAATTATAACACCAGTGCTGGAACAGATTTTAGAAAACAGACATAAATGTTTTATTTATGAAAGGGAGCATTCTAATACAACGACTGCCCCAACTGCTTTTTAGAAGGCTCAGTCGTCTATTTTGCTTGTCATTTTGCTTGTCATTTTGCTAGTCATTTTGCTATTGTTTCCGCTGCCCAGTCGGCCATATCTATCCCTGAAAAGCCGCTTTGCACTTCCCAATCCCAAGCCGAGCTCCGCTAGTGTGTTATAATGCGTTTCTATTCGAAATAAGCAATGTAGGAAACCTTTATTATTTTGATAAATTTACTAAAATCACTTTTCTAGTGAGATGTTTGTGAGGCAAAATGATTCTTCCGCACACTGAAACTTAGATTGTTAAAAGCAAGCGATTTATCATTCAATATTCCCAAAAAGATATTCCCATGATCCTTTTCAAAATTTAAATATATACAGTATAGTCTTTCAGCACAGCAACTGTTTTCAACTAACGGTGACAGTACCCTGTGTTCAGTGCTTGATTTCTTAATAAAATGTTTTTGCAGGCTCTTTCGACGAAATCAAGGCCAATACTGGTTTCTTTAAAATGCTCAAAGCACAAACAATTAAGACCAACCGAAGGGACATTGGGTATCACATACCACTGAAAGACTTAACCCAGAAAGGCACATTCAAGGAGGGCGATGTTGTTGTCTTTTTGGATGACGAAAACAAAAAATCTGCAATTGAAAGGCTTAACTCAGATAATTACAAGACCGCAATGTTAGCAGGAGTGATAACGAGGTCGTATTATATGGAAAGCATTTGTCCTGAATCTGAGAGAGGTTTCTTGATTCATTTTTATTTTAGTTTCTATGTTAAGTCACTGGCTTCACGGGCTTTAGGAATAGTCAAGTTTTCACTTTATTCCCACTTCGATTTCTCTCATTCCACCTGTCCTACATTCCGTGCTTTTTTGTCACATGGAAACAAGATGGAAGAGAAGTTCCCTTGTTTCCCTGTGACTGCACAAATCAAAACACGGAATGTAGGATAGGTAGAGAAAAATAAATGACACGATAATAAATTTGATTTTACTTTTCCTGAAGCCCGTGATTAAATTTGCATTTAACGGTTAAATTATGGTTCGTTTCCCAGTTGCTTTATAGTTTTGGCCCAGTTATGGAAGGTTACCGTGAGTTATACTAGGGTTAACTAAAGGTTACGTTATAGTTAAGACATGTGGGTTGGTTTGGTTAATTTTGATTTTAGGTCATTGAAATGAATTCTCTGTTTTGAGATGCACGTTTTTAAATCATGGACACAATTACATAACCAAAGCATTGCTTTCTCCGTTTCAGAAGAGACCGATCTCGTAAGATC
>JAYJMH010083528.1:0-32257 GCA_036873815.1 Phacellophora camtschatica | reverse complement strand
GTTTGATGAAGCCAAAACGCACTCGTAAACTATATTGTCACGTATAGGATAGAAAATCAATTTTAAAGTATTCGAAAGTTTCAATCAAAAATATTTCACTACATTATGCGGATCCAATGTTATGAATGATGTTTTAGAATCAATTATATCCACCAAATAATGCTAGCTTCGTAGGTTTGAAGATTATTACATATAATGACTGGAATTAATAATGTTAAACATCCGCTAAAGTACTTGGTTATTTCCACCCACATATTTATCAATATTTGCTTATTAGGCGAAAATCCTGGGGGGGGGGGGTGGGGGGGTGGATAACTACCATATATCCCGTTACGGGAGGGGCCATTCTTTAGGGTTGGTTTTCTCAGAAAGAAAATAAGTTTTAGGGGTATCATTTTTGGGAAAATCATAAATTATGGAGTATCTTTCAAAATACTTGATTACATTATTGCTTTTTTATCACAATTATTAAATGATGATCTTAGGGTGTGTAATTTCTCCTTAGGGTCAGGGTAGGCTCCATTTCTTTTAAATTTTTGGGGTAGGGTTTTTGAAAAATTGATAACTTTTAAGGTGTCATTTCACATGTTAAAATGGCACTCTTCCGTCACCCGCCTATTTAACTTACCCCCCCTCGGGACGGAAATAGAAAAGCAATTCGTGATCTTAAAAAATTTGCCTAGAGTTACAAGTTCCCGTTTTTCGGCTGTCGTAGGAGAAAGAACGGAGAGATCATATTCAGATGCTAGCTCAAGAGAACTTGCTAGAAGGAACGTTGGAGGTATTTTTTCATTCTTTGGATTCCTGATTTTGTTATGAAAAATGCAATTTTTAGTAAACATTTGAAATTGCGTACATAAAAAATATAAACTCTTATGAACTAAAGGGCATATAAACCCTATAAACAAAGAGATGTAAGCCTTCATATCTCTACAATAAAATATAATACATATAAAAGAGGTTTGTAGACCATACACGTAAACATATAAACCCTTGTCTTAAATAAAATAAATATTTAAAATCCTCTTCAAGCAAATTATTGCTTTCATAAAACATGATACACTACATCACGATTCACTCTAAATTTAAACTAAAATAAATTCTTAGACATCAAAAGCATTGGATGTTTTAATTAATAAGATGTATCGAGGCAGTGTCGCCAATGATTTTGATAATCCAAATTTTATTATCACAGAAAAAATAATAATTTAAACAATAATTTTTAAATATTAAAATTACGATTATTTAATTTTATAAAATTTGTGTTTAAGTTAATAAAATTCGAGCATGGATCCTCTTCAAGAAGAATAACTCATAAATTGAGAATTTTAAAATGTCAACCAAAATAATAGGGAAGTAGTTTGAGAATATAACATTTGAAAGAACACAATTGCACTTCTGACCTTTGCCTTCTAGACATTGAACACTGTATCTTCTTTCGATTCCATTTCCAATGGTGTAGTGGCTTTTCTTTACAATATGCGAAACCCTAGTATCGATCTAATAGCTTTATGAAACCCTAGTAGTTTTATGCACACCAATAACTCCCAGTTTTTGTGAGCTTTGTAAGTATTCCTATACACCCTTCCACTCACTTATGTCAATTCTTCTACTCTTTATATAAAATTTTACTCTTATGGAAAATTCATTTCTATTGGGTTTCATGACTTAGCATGATTGAATAGGAAATATCGCCCTGTTTTGTTCTGCAGGCAGTACTTTTGAGTTCTAAACTGAAACATGGCTATGCCGATTTTGTAGTTTATGTTTGTCTTATATAAAAATGTTAACAATCAGCTTTATTTGCTTTCAAGTTAAACAAACCATTCAATTTTTCTGACAGAAAATTGAACCTTGGGAGCAGAAGTTAACGAGTAGAACTGAAATAAAATTGTTAAGTTTAATTCATTGATCTTTGAATACGTTATAAGGAAAAAGGCAAAATAGCAAAATAGCACAAGGCAAAATAGCAAATATTCAAGAAATCAGGGTCCGATAGGGATGCCTAGATACCAAAATTATAGTCACAAGATATTTGGTACCCAGAATGAACCTTTATAGATATTTGTTTTGATACTCGATACCCAAAATAAACGTCATTTATATCTTTAATACCTGAAAAAACAGCAGTGATACCATGATACCCAAAAACCCCTATCGGAGATCCGGACAAATGAAGGGATTAAATATGTAGGCTTTCATCACAAAAACTGAAAAAAAATTTCGGCAAAATTTCAATTCATCTGTACACCGCCTTCTGATGTTTACTTATGAATTTATTTTTTTTGGAGTTCTGATTAGTTTTAGATAGTAGTGAATTTCCGGGTGAGCGAATAATACTATCTCCACTGGCAGCGTTGTAACTTGAAATCTTTGAAGTTAAAAATTTAAAATTGTACTCAAAACGAGGTTTGAAGGGCAAACTTAGAATTTGGGATATTATCTAGTGCGATCACGTTTACCTGTCTACTGAAAACTGGAAATTAAACGTCATTCATTTCTGGTCAACGTTTTGACATTAAAAAAATCTGCTTGCTCCCATATCGACTTGGGTGTTTCATCAGTGCTTCTTAACAAGTATTAAGCTTGCAAGTCGCAATTATACCAAGCATGCTGTTTTAATGTCAAAAAGGGGGGGTGAAAATAAATAATGTGTTTTCAAATTAACTCAAAACGCACGGATTAGGGTAATTTTAATTTCATATTTTATGCAGGTAAACATGGTCTTAAAGGGCTAGATGATATTCCAAGCTCTAAGTTAGACCTTCGGACGTTGTTTTTTTTACAATTTGAGATTTATAGCATCACGAATGGAGATATATAGTTCCCACCACCATTCCCATTAATATTTATAGTTTTATTTCAATGTGTTTTTTACACAACAAACTTTCTTAGGAAAGTCAAATTTGTTGCTAATTTTCAGATATTTTTTCGAGGCGCTCTGAAGCAATTTTTCAAAAATAGGAGAGCTAATTGTTATAATGTTTTTAGTTTGGAAATCAACAGTTGTCCAGGAAAGTTTTACCGCTTTACCCAGGGCCGCCAAGGGTTTTACTGCTCTATCTGTGCAAATTTTTGTTCGCATAATGCTAAAGATTTAGTCTTGTTACTGTTTAGTTTTTGAAATTACTTAGTCTTCATATTTTTTAGTTTTTAAATTTTTTAGTTTTCATCTTTTTTAGTTTTGAAGCTTCTTTTTGCATCTTTTGCACACACTATCTCTGCTGCGCATAGATTTGGTTGCATTTGATTAACTCGGGCTTTGTTTAGATTCTGAGACCAACCAATCATAACACATTATGTTTGTCACATGATCATTAGCACTGTGAATTGATTGGCTATTTTTTTTATTGTAAACAAATTTACTGATAACTGAAATGAAAAAATATCCTCTGTTCTCTGCTGTAAAAAAATTTCCTTATCATTTTCACCAAAGCATACGTTTTCTAACAACATGTCTGTATACAGTAAATATAAAATTGGAAGTCATATTTATTAAATCGTTTCACAATTTGCTTGCAAGATGTTACTAATTGGATGTCATAATGCAATTCTTGGAATAGGGACGAAAGAAAAGCAAAGGGAACAAATTATCTATATTTTATTTTTTATTTTTAGAAGTCTTTTTATCAGTTGTTTTTTCTGTAACGATAAATTCTTAAAATGCACATTTTATCGTTTCGTTTACTCCCGTATGAGTTTAACCTTTGGAAATAGAAGCCTTTTCATTGGTTGTTTTTCTGAGACAATGAATTCCTAAAATGCACAATTTTTCTTTTCGTTTACTCACGTATAAGTTTAACCTTTGGAAACAGAAGCCTTTTCATTGGTTGTTTTTCTGACACAATTATTTCCTAAAAAGTACAATTTTTCTTTTCGTTTACTCACGTATGAGTTTAACCTTTGGAAACAGAAGCCTTTTAATTGGTTGTTTTTCTGAGACAATTATTTCCTAAAAGGCACAGTTTATTTTGTCTTAGCTCTAGCAATTTAACCTTTTCATCTGTATTATGTATAATTTTAGTAAGAATAAATTATAGACTTATAATAATGCATAATTGTGTAAAATAAACTATAAAATTAACAACGAGAGTGATGGTAAATGATAATAAAATAATAATACTAGTAAAAAATGTTTAGACCGCTGACCATGAGGTACTTTGCTCTGCAATATCTGAAAAGTTTGTGATGGCGGGAAGCAAAAAACGTGGGGGAAAGAAAAGAAAACATTTTTCACTACGCTAGAATAACATAATAGTATTATAAAATTACACAGTAACAATATTAAATAATAATACATTATCTATAAATTAATAAAACATTTTAAAATATAAATGTTTTCATATCATCTTACGTGCTAAAAATTATCTTGTTTGATTCTTTTTTCTGTTATCTGTTATTATATATTGTATGCAACATTATTTATTGTATGCTATTCTTGTAAACTATTCGTTTAGTTTTCATAAATTTGTTTTTGAATTGATAGGCCTAAAGAAGTGTAGACTTGTCTCACGTCCATTTTTCAATCCGAAAAAAAGGAAAGGAAGAGGAAATGGAACTAAACTGATAAACCATGGGTTTATTACTGATAAACACGATTAATGTTGTTCGTACAACGTGCTCTTTACTTTGTCCTATCTTGTGAAACAGTTGCGCCTTCGCTGCGAGCCTCTTTCTCTCGAGAGGCCGCTCTGTAGGCACACAAAGACCCATGGATAGACTAGGAACTGAGGATGAGGAAAGAGAGAAAAGTAGAACCAGAAGTATTTTTCGTTTCTGTTTCTCCGTTGTCCCGTTTTTTCCTCTGCTCGTTTTCCTTTTCTCGAAATGAAAAAGAAATAAACTTAAGGCAAGTCTAAGAATGTAAATTACAACTTTGGATCGTATCTCACCGTTCGCTTTGTGGACGGGCAACATGACACTATGGCAAAAAGGCAAGCGATAGAAGATTTCGAAATGTGAGATATACAAACAAACAATAAGCTACCTGCTACCGTTCCATAGGTCCACGATTAAACACAATAGTTTTCTATAATCAGCGTTAATTTCTCATTGCGAGTTGAAAAGGAATTTAACTATATAGTTGTGCCAATTTTATTGATATTTTTGCAAATCAATGTGCGCATATTTTGTCTCTGGACATAATAATTCGGACCTTGTTATAAGTGATATTGCTCATTTTGTAAATAATGACCATTATTATGGTTGTGATACTGGCCTGTTTTTGTTCTGAAACCCTCATAAAATAATAACCCAGGGTTAAGTACCCCGGTACAAGAAAAAACAATTTTAATATTAAAACAACAAATAGTGCAGAAATATTTTCGTCAATTTTTAGCTTCAAATCAAACTATTCATGTTAAAAGTCCAAAAAGCTAACTCAACCCTTTTAAACGTTCAATTGTTTTTTAATGCGGGTTTTAATATATAACTGACATGCACTGAATATGTATTTTGTCAAATTGTGTCCAGCGATGGTGATCCACATTTACCCACATTGTTTTGTTGAAAAATTCTTTATTTCGTTTCTAACTACACTGCTCTGTGGTTCTCTATTGAGGTTCTCCTGACTGCCGGCAAATCAAAATGGGGGCAGGGGAATGGGAGTATTAAAACAAAAAGCTTCTATTTGAGTGACATTTATTTGCTGATAGTGTTTCGAAAACGTTTTGACTGTCAGTATGTTTTTAAACATCTACTCATAGCGTTTTAGTGACATCATCGTGTAACTTGTACAACTATTGTTTGTTTTAGGTAGAAGCAGTAGCAGCGATTGCATACGAGTACCCGGAGGAGTGATGTCATCAAGAGGTCCAAACGGTTATAACCCCAATCTCAAAAATCATGGGCGCGCCCAGAGCAGCCAATCCCTGTACAAAGATTCTCCCAACAATTTTGCACCACACCAAAATATGGGGCGATCGACAGTAGATGGATATTCTAGTTACGACCCTGGTCTTGATCTGGCGTACCGCAAGAGAAGGAAAGATAGTTTCAGCAGTGGCAGAAGTAGTCCAACCTCGTCGGTTACGAGCGAACTCAGCACGAGAAGTGGCAGCTCCTCAAGTTTAGCCAGCTCTTTAACGTTGACAAGTTTCGAAGGAAGGTAAGTTTTAAGCTAATTAATTTTAGGTGGCTCAGAAAATGTCCCCACGTATACAAAGCCGATGCGGAGGAGTTTTAGTTTTGATAATTTGATAATTTGATAATTTGACAATTTGATAATTTGATAATTTGATAATTTGATAATTTGCTTTTGCCTGAAGTTTTTTATGATGCTTCAATTTACGGTTTGGCACCTTGTTTGCCAAAATCTACCTAATGCCTAATGGTTATACTCATAAAACTAAAAGTAAAGGATTTCCGCAGCTGTTATCTGCGGCCATTTATTTATTTATTTATTATCCGTTTATTACTCATTTATTTAGGAGTGAAATGCCCTTTGGAAGAAGTAATTAAGTTTATTGTGATCATTATTTATTTTTAACAACTTCAGTGCCACACCACACACATCTTCTGTTAGCGACTACAGCTGAAGAAAGTTAATGGTTTTCTGTCTGGGATTATAGCAAATGCGTACTGATTGAATTTCAATCTTGAGGCTTCGCAAAACACAAACGTTTTCCTGCAAAAGATCCTATCAGCCTTAAAAGCTTCTGATTTTTCCAATATAATGTCCAGGAATATGGTCAATGTTTAAACAGATTAGCACGTGTTCTTGCTTTTGTAATCACTGCTTTATATTATTCATTATGAAATTTTTATTAATATTATTAATTATGCGAAATCCCCATCTCGGGGCGGCTTATCCACAATTGGATAATCACTGGCTTTATATTTTGAGAACTTTCTGAACATATTTGTCGATACTTTTAAATACCTGTTATTGCTTTTTCATGGCCATGTTTTGCTCGTTAGGATTTTTTCTCGAAATTTTGTGCATTTCTAAAAATAATCCAGGTACTTTTCACAAGTTTCATTGCAAAGAGAATCAATATAATCGCCAAGAAAATCTAAAGGATCTAGTCAAGTTCTCAAAATTGTTTATTTTCTAGAAACCTTTGCCATTGGAATTGAGCATCTGTTCACTGCTAGTTAATGTTGTATTTTAAATTTATTTGCTGTGTTAATTGCTAATGACCTATTCGGGTTGCTCAAATTCAGCTCAAAGTTTACAAAATCAATTCAGAAAATCATCCGTAATGGTCCTGTGATTTTGAGGTTTATAGTTGCTTTCAAACCCTTTGGTTTTGCTGAAACTCACAATTTGTACTTTCATTCGATGTAACTCAACAACTATTCAATCGAATTTGTCGAGCAAGGTATCAAACTATAAGTTGAAGATTTTTCTACAAGAGTAATGTTACATTAATACTATCAAAAACTAAGATCGTTCAGCAACTTTGCAAACGTTTAGCGTCTTTAGAACACCCAGGAGTTATAGTCTTCACTAAGGTCAATCTTATTTAAATTTATTTTCAGCAATGTTGCCCTACTTTGCATAACTTTTATTCTAAACTTTTAATGAAGCTAAGTTTAGTGATTTTGCTGGTTCTTCTATCAACACTTTCTATTTTTATTTCGTTAGGTTTTCAATTTCATTTTCGGATACATTCATATTTAGTAGTAGTATTTATGGTATTAGGGAGCTTAAGCAACGACTATGGCAACGTCAACAAGAACCTCGTATCATTTTGTTTTTGATGATTAATTTCCAAAAAATAAACTGAAAGCGTGCTAACGTACATCCCCAAGGAGATTCTGAAGTTGTCTTTCAGAATTTACAACGCCATAACTGTATGTTTTCAGTTTTCAACACAACGTGATGGCCACTGACAGCAAAACTAGTTCGCATTATCAAAGGTGTTGCCACTTCCCGAATTCTGAAATAAATTATCCTTGTTGCTGTGGAAAAAGTGAGAAAATGGCTATCCAAGCAAATGGGAAGCTGACGCTTAAGCTCTTTTTTTATGACTGTATGAGGCCAACAACCCGCTAAAACCTTAGATGAACTAATTATTATAGAATCAAAAAATACTGCCTTCAAATCTATAAATATCACGGCTCCGTAATACATGTGCAGCATGTGCACCAAAAACTCACAATCTGTACCCCGTGTACTACGGAACACTGAGACCGATCTCGGAATTCCCAAGAAAAAACATCAATTGGACAAAAATGCTTTTCATACAAGGGTATAAGATTCTGGAATGGCCTCTGAACTGAGTCAAACTAGGTGCCTTTCCTAAATATTAAAAAAGTACACACGATTTTGATTTTTATTAGAGTTTAAATTTTTTAGGTAATTAGTTAGATATGTTGTAAATAGGTTTGAGGATTTTAATATTTTTCTTGTAATTAGCTCTGTACTCAATTCAATTGTAATGCTTTTGTAACGTGTTTTGGGTTCTTACTTACAGTGAAAGGCTAATGTTAAAAACCCGTAGAAAACTGCTTTGCCAAGCCCAGGCCAAAGGCCTAGGCCTCCTGTTGTAGGAATATACAATAGAGTAAAATTTATAACGTCTTGCTTTGAATTACCAATCTAGGAGCTAACTTCGATCATGGAATCATACACATATTAAAATCTTCACATAACAGGTTAATGTCGGTCACGCATACACAGAAAGACACATCAACGTAAACGACGTTGATGACACTAGGGTGCGAACAGGACAGAGGACAACTCGAAACGGATACTGAATCTATACTAAATTCTTAACAACAGATACCGACAAAAGCATCTTCGTTACACCTTTGAAAGGCCCCTTTATCGAAGGATAACCCTCCCCATGGATAATAATAAATTAAATGAAATGAAATGAAAAAGTTTGCAAGGGCAAATTCTAGCATCAATTGGTCCTCTGATCCTTACATCCTTTTCACGGTTAAGGATGCCATTGCAGATTTCTAATGTTTAAATCACTGTAATGTTCACAATCAAGAATTCAATATCTCCAAATTTTGAATTTGAGAATATGATGCGTGGGAATTTGATCCATAATTTGGCGGGCAAATGATTTAACAAATTTCCATAAAACAATCACCAACCTTAAGCCAGTTGGGATTATGTCAGTCGGAATTGCTTTTTGTGTCACGAAATGAAATGTGTTTCTTTGTGTAATGTGTGACTAATCCAATATGTGCTTTGTTTGCAATTCTATTGACATAATACAGACCTTTTTGGGGACTCTTTGTAATATTGTTGTTCTTAGGATTTTTATAAAGGAAGGCATATATTGTGATCCACTATTAATGTATTCAGTGGTGTATTGGATCAAGCCAGCTAGATAACGATAAACGGAGCAGACGATCAAAACAGAACACAAAAAACTCAGAAAGGAGCTGAATCTGTGAACTTGAATAGGTCTATAATATACGTTGATGCACTTCATCGAATTGTCTGGACTTCAAATTATTATATTTATAATGAGTTTGAAAGGGTATTTATTTCATTTGTGTTTATTTTGAAGCAAAGGTAGCTGTAGACCAAGTCAATAATAAAACACAGGTAAAAGTGTTTGAAGTGTTTAGAGTGGTTGAAGTAAAGTAGTATGCTGCATGAATAACCAGTTCATTTTGCAAATTCATGATACCTATTCATTGACTCGAGTTGGGTTTGTTTTTAATATCTGGAAAAATTTCCTATTTTACAAACGCACACATTTTGTTGCCAGCTGCCATTGATTGCTTTTCGGCCTTTTTTGGTAAACGAAAGAGTACTTTCAAATAGAAATAGATTCTCGTCATACGACAGCTCCAGCAAAGAGTAAATCAAAAATAGTTTCATGCAAAACGTACAAAAAAACAAAACAGTGTTTCTATCTACAATTAATATCCATTACAAACGATATATCACTTTTTCATAGTCTTTAATGCATTTAGGATTATTGTTTTATTTTTATTGTTCACGACATACCTCTAAGGGAACCGTTATGGAATCAAGATCTTTTCGATCTTTTAGTGCTATCCCTGCCACTCTAGTTTAGGGGTGTGTGTTTTTAAATTTGTTTTTATGTATTTATTTCTTTTTCATTTATTTCTTATTACTTTACGAATTGTGTAAAATTTTATCCTTCTATTAAAATTTTAAATTGTAATTTTAATCAGTGGCAAATAACTAACTAACTAAGTAAAGAACAAACATATTTTACCGGATTTTACGTCATTTATTTATTTTGGATAGGAAACTATTGTTTTAACGTTTTTTGTAGGATTTTAGCGTCAACAACTGCTCATGTGGGTTGTTGTTGGTTTTTTATTGCTTCCTGCCTTTTATCGAGTTGCTTTACTTTTGTCATGGTATTAGTTTACCATATCTTTACCATAACATTACTCATGACCATTGAAACTTTTGGTATTCGTACTCAAATTACGTATTTATTTGTACTTAACAGCAGTCCATGGGTGCCAACTAATTTGAGGAAAATTGGTGATGCTCAATTCACGGATTTTGTCGAAGGTCTTGGTCCAGCACAAATGGTTGGAAGGCAGGTTCTTGGTGAGTAAAACTGACTTTTTATAGATTGTATATGCCTAATTTAATTTCGCACCTCGAAATAGCGCCTTTTCATCGTTGTCTGTCCGCCATCTACCTTACATTTTCCAGAACGATGAAATCCAGTATACTATTATGCCATGTAAGCTCGGAAGCAATCAATAGCCCAATTTTACAACATAATTTTAGTGTTTAGTGATCGATAGCCCAGCACAATTTTTGTCGCCAACGACTGCAATTTGTTGACCATGTGGAATTAAAAAGATATTACAGAGCATTTATTTCCGTATAAAATATTCAAGAAAGATTATCGGAGAAACAGTCTACCGACGGAGGGAGCAATAGATAAATAATCAGAGAACCCCCACTGCCTTTAAAGGAAATCTTAAAGATTATGAGAACCGGAATGGAAATAAGAAAAAGAAGGGGACGTCACAAACATTAAGAAGAAAACAGATATAGACTACATTTATTAATTAGACGGTAAGGAAAAAAAGAACCAAAAACATTGTGTTTGTGCCTCGCACTCGATATTTTGAGTGCCTGTTTGAAGAAGCAGAGAGGGCGCTGCTAAAATCATTCAAAATGCGTGCGGCGGAGGAAACAAACCTGAAATTTTTTTAAGGCTGTTTCTCAAAAGACTGCTTTTTTTCTTTCTTTACAATTATCCACAATGCAATGATACTTGTCGATTTTTCTCTTACAGTTGAGTTTCCCAAAATACTATTTTGTATTTCTTTTCAATGATATCCTCAAAGCAATTTTCCCTTGGTTTTATTTCTTTGCAGTTAGACCTTTATCCTGATTTCATTGACCCCTTCCATATAAACTGTTGTGTATATACCTGTGGTTGGGGGGGGGGGGTACTTTTCAATACTAGAGAAATACATGTGCAAGCCATCAGGGTTCGTTTTAGAAGCCTAAATTTACATAACGGTTGGTAAAAATTCGAAAATCTTTTCAAACATGGGTACCATTTTTTTCAAATTGCGTTTTGAAAAGAATGCAATAGGTATTGTTGTGAGACCTAATTTATCATAAAATTGGGTCTGAAATCAGGATATTAAGCTTAAAATAGGGTTGGTATTGCGGCACATCCCTTAAAGTTTTGGGGGTCATGTATCTTTTTGGGTGTGACACCTGCATGTAGAGTTTTACAGTGCTTCTTACATCTACACTGTGTAGCTGCCAGAGTATCTTATCGTTAGTAACATACCATGCATAGTCTGCTTTATTAGAATGTGCATAGGCATTAATAAACGCAAGTTATTATTCTTCCCTGTGTCCATGTACCTGTGACGTGTGAGTGTGATGTGTGAGTGTCCCTGTACCCATGATGTGTGAGTATTCCTGTACCCGTGATTTGTATGTGCAGGGTTACTGGAACAAATCACATTTCTGAATGCCCATGGAATATGGTTCAGAATGACGCATTATTATGATTATTATTTTACACATTATGTACTTCTTTCACAGGTTCACCTCATATGGGAGACATTCAACTGAGTATGTTTGACCGAAGAGGAATTATCGAAGTTGAGGTCGTTCGAGCTAGGGGACTTCTTAGGAAACCTGGATCTAAAACGTTACCAGGTAAATTATAATTAATCTTTTTATTTGGAATAAGCTTATATTTCAAGACTACTTCAGTGAAGTAACAGCAAATCTAATGGGCTGCAAGTTTTGCATAGCTTTTTTTTTGGAATAAGCTTGTATTTCCAGACTACTTCAGTAAAGTAACAGCAAATCTTATGGGCTGCAGGTTTTTCATAGCTTTTTTTTGGAATAAGCTTGTATTTCAAGGCTACTTCAGTAAAGTAACAGCAAATCTTATGGGCTGCAAGTTTTTCATAGCCTAGCCACGTTTTGATTATCTGCTTTAGAGAATTCGCTTGGTCTTGAATGGCTAATCGCTTTGAAATCGATGTGTCGATTTCACTGTTGTTACAAAATCTGCTCTTGTTAGAGAGGTGGGGAACACAAGTGCTGGACTCATAACTCCACTTATGATTTATCAATAGGAGCAATGATCAATCATTGTTTGCATTGAGGATTTAATTTCTGGCATTTTTAGCTATGTACTTGACAATTCGACTTGTCACCTGATTGAGTACACTCAGAAGTGTGCAATCTATTTTTTCACATTGCGAAACGCCAGTATGGGACTATAATTTTTTGTTTTACGAAAATTGTTTCCTTGCTTTTGGAATAGTCTGTGATAAAAATACCTTTGGACATAGACTTAATCCAAGTCTATTTCTTTTTAATCCATGTTCCTTCAGGCTCTTTTCTCGTTTGTTTGTCTCAAGTTCCTTCAGTTCCTTTTCTTGGATTAAGGAAGAAACAGACGTCTAGTTTGGACACAGCAGTGTTGAAATTTCTGGTCTTTTGAATGATAGAAGAAGAACCTTGAAAACCTTGTCTTTATTGAACAATGCTTAATTTCTTGGAATGCGATTTATATTTGATATTGTTATGAATAAATCGAGCTACAAAAGTCTTGCAAGAAATTTCGTAACAGGGGGTTTAAGATCGACACTGGCAACGGCAACTGGAAAATCAGGCTGTATCTTTCAAGCATCAGGTTGTATCTTTCCAGAGACATAATTATCCAGAAATCTTAGCAAAATTTAAAAGCTAAACCATGTTTCTTCAAGTTATAGTTATTGTTACTGCCTAAAATATCCTTGAAGAAAACATGGCGTACACCATAATTCTTCACAAATATCGTAAAAATATAACTTTATGCGTCTTTAATTTCAATATCGAAAACATCATACAATTCTTTGGGAATAAAATGTAGCATAAAAAAATATTTCCTTTTTTAATTTAATAGGTTTGAGCAATTGTGAACAAATAAAATGTGAAGTTGCTGTTACCGTCATCTATGTTCATCTTAAACTCCCTTTTGTGAACATCAAGAAAACATCTATATTTCTGGAAAAGAGAAAAATACATTTATCTTCAGAGTATTATTGTGTGTATATATTGTACTTTGGAAATTTTAGTGATGCAATTGTGCGTCTAGTTTCTTGTTCCCAAACACTCTGTGCGCACATTTATTGATGAACAAAGAAAACTTCTCCTAAAGAAAAACAAATTGCCAAAATTAAATATAATTCCTAACTTGGTTTTAAAGAGAATCGATGGAAACTAAAAAATAGTAACTTGAAAATATCAAACCAAAAGTAATGACCAAAAATATCAAACAAACTTTAATTTAAAAACTCCTTACAGTTTAAAAACCTAAACACCTAAACTATTTAGTTTGCTGACCCATCCGCACTCGACATATTTTCAAACTGATCCACTCACTGATCCATCTGATTGGGTAGTTATTTATAGACACCCAGATGCCTTGCTGCATATTTTTTTCTATCCATTCTTTCTCTTGTTATGTGTTCATCGGCCTAGATCAACAATTATGTAAATCCAGTAACATGAATTTTCTCTCAATTTTCTTTCTAGCACCGTACGTCAAGATTTATCTGATGGATGGAAAGAAATGTCTGGCAAAGAAGAAAACAAAACCATCTAGAAAAACACTTGAGCCTCATTATCAACAGCAACTCGAGTTTCAAGCGAGTCCCAGAGGAAAAACTCTTCAAGTAAGTCTATTTAGACTGTTTATTGAAGATAGTCTAATCTCATTGTTTTTTGGAATATTAAAGTATTTTAGAATAAAGAGTTTTATGGACTTCTTGAGTCTATAGACTAAAATATGAGCAAATACGTTTGTTTTCATACCGGGTGTCCCAAAAAATCTTTACATTGGTTTTATAATTTTATTGCAAACGCGAGAATACAAAACTCAGTATGATTACCAGCAATAGATAGCCTAGACTTCAAAGAATTCAAGAATCTTTGAATTTCGAACAGTTCAAGATTTAAAGGAACTTCTTCATTTTGACAATTTTGATAACACGAGAATATAATTCAATAAAAAACTCCATGTTAAGATCATATTTGTTTGTTAGTTAAGGTGCTCAATTTGCTGAGCCAGATGTTAGGTCGCTTGGTATTGATCGAGCACCTCTCATTGAAAGGTCTGTTTGATCCAGCTATTAGTTTGTTTACATTTTGATATTAGCCAATAATATCGCGTATTTTTAAGTGCTGCAAAATGTTTGGCTACTTTTAAAATAAAAACAAATAAACTAATGAATAAAATACACAATAGTTAGGCTTGTTGACACCCAATTCAGGTCATGTGACCAAACCCATGGGAACTTTTAGTATCATTCTACTTTGTGCACTAAAAGCACGAGTTTTCATTGCATAGAATATGTTACAAAAATCAAAAGATGGTTATCAAGAGATTGGTCACAGAACTTGAATTAGGTGTTAACAAACCTTAGCTGAATAGGTTTAGATAGTCTTCCATGCTCTTTTCTTTGTGTTCTTTGTAATGATTTGTTTTTTGTTTTTAGGTTATGGTTTGGGGTGACTATGGCAAATTAGATCGCAAAGTGTTCATGGGAGTTTGTCAGATATTGCTAGATGATCTTGACTTGAGTCAGCTTGCTATTGGTTGGTACAAATTATTTACAACTGCGTCATTATGCGAGCCTCCTCCGTCTGAGAGTGCTTCAAGAAAGGGCAGTGACAAAGAAGATAATCATTAGCAGATCATTTTATGAGATACTCAGCAAATTGTAATTCAAGCAAGCCGTATTCTTGTCAACGAGAACTTTTTGCGAAGAATTGGTTGCGAAGATAAGAGAGTTACTTCAGAGCTATTCTGGCATGAGCAAGATTGTGGAGAGGTAAACACCTGACAGATAATCAAAGAAAGTAGGGAAGTTGCTTTGTTGTTTTGATGCTCAACAAAATGTTAGTTATAGAAGAGAGGCTGTAGTTATAAAGGAAAGGCTGTAGTTTTGGAAGAGGGGCTGTAGTTTTGAATGAGAGGCTATGCGAGTGAAAATTGAGCAGCTTTTTCGTGGTATTTAATTTACAGTGTTTGTTGTAGTGAAACTGACACCAATAAAATATTTCTCATTGTCAGCAATAATTAATCTACAAAAAATGTACACAAGGACGTTTTTTATTTTCGTTTTTCTTAGCTTGTTTTTGTCAGAAGAATTCCTACTTTTCAATTAGTGTCATCAGTAAGATTTTAATAGGAATGAAATTGGGTCGTCTTTTGCAATTGAGATTGCAGCAGAAGGCAAAAAGATTGGCAGGAAGGAATATAGTAAAATATGCCCCATAGACATTTGCTGGCATTGTTATTTGAATTGTTAGCCGTTATTTTGATCTTTTTGCCTAACTTGCAGAAGTTGTTTTTAGAAAAGAATGGAAAATGTTTTGTATTTCAGTTGATGTCAATCACCTTCAAGATCAATCTTTTTTATTTTATTTGATTAGCTTCTTGCTTTGTGTCTTATTAAACATTATCATCATCAAGCAAAATTTGGGACCCAATAATGGAGTTGTTCTTGCATCTCCAGAGTTTTAAATAGGATATCATATAGCTGCATAAATTTTTTTAATTTTAAAAGATTTACGAAACATTGGTATCTGGAATTGCATGAAAGTCTAAAATGAAATCTTGAATTTATTTTATCTTCAAATTGTTGGAGCTTAAACGTTTTTGATTTTCAAGACATTGCTTACTGAGTTGCTATAAGAGTGGTTGTAAAGTTACTTTACTGTTCTTCTATAATATGATACTCTTTTCACACTGAAATATAACTCATTAACCCCCCCCTTCTCCTCCAATTTTAATTTGTAGTATTCTTATTGTGTCATTTGGCGTTTTCAGGGGGCTAATGAGTTAGATGTTTTGGAAATTAAACTTGGAAAATGAAAATTTATATCTACATGCAAATATATATAAAATTTAAAGAATATGGTTTAATTTTTCATTAACCCTTAGCAATTCAAAACCATAATCAAACTAATATTGCAAAAAGGTTAACTATACCGGGTAATCTGAAAAAAACTATCCCCATTTGTAAGGCTGTAGCTTAATAGCCGTGTGACTACAAGCAGAAAATCGTACATAAAACGATATCCGAAGGGCAAACCTTCAGTGTGAGATATCATCCAGTAATCTGCGACAACTTTAACCTGCCCTAATCCGTAAGCAGCAGAGTTAATTCGAAAAAAAAAATTCAGTTCCAATCCATTTTTTTTTTTACATTAAAAACAACACGATTGCTTTAATGGCTACTTTGGAGTATAAAATTTGAAAAGATTCGCTGATCAAACTCCCCAGATCTATTCAGGAGGAAGAAAGGTTGTTTTCATGTCAAAGGGTGAACTGGAAACGAGGGGTGGTTTATTAACAGTCTTGAAAGCTCACTGACAAAGGTCATGTTATTTTCCCGTTTTTGCCACGTAAATATGATTGTAGATGACTGGATGATATCTCAGACTCTAAGTTTGGCCTTCGGGCATCATTTTTTATGCAATTTGATATTTGTCTTCTCACTCATTTCAAGCCACCGCCCTGCAAACGGGGATAATATTTTCATTTTACTCGGTATTCTAATTTGGCTACCAAGTTGCACAAAAAATTGTTTCCATGTTCAAACATTTTTTATGACATGGTTGTGACACTTATCACGTTGCACACATATTTTCCATGAGTTTGGTGAGACTGTTGCCAGACAATTCATTTTTGACTGACAATGGCACAAGTGCAACAACGAAAATTTATTTCAGAAAAATCGTAAAGCAATATTTTCAGACACGTTGCCGCGCTTTGTTTGTTGGTAGTTTTAGGCCACTGCCTAAAATGTATTTGCATCATCGTGAAAAACAGTGGAACAAGTGTCGTGCGACAGTGTCGTCTAGTTTCATCATAGATTAGGGCTGTTTCAATGTTTTTTTGCCATAAAATTTATGTGTGAATAGAGTATTACCTTTAAACTACAATGTGTATTATTTGTTTAAAGTTTATAATTTGTTTTTAATGATTTGAATTGAAATTAGAATACGAAATATGCAGTGAATGATGCAGGCATTATTACTCTTTGTTTTAACAGTGCAAACTTAGTAATTTATTCTTTATTATAATTTATTCGTAATTAATATAACACCCGGTGGGATTCTCTCTAACATGTAACACCCGGGATATACAATGAAACCTCCATATAACGGACTCCTTCAGGACGAAAGTTTCTGGCTGTTGTTGGGAGGTGTCCGCTGATCGGAGGTTTAGTTCATAGGGATTTGACCATGTAACGGAAATTACAGGACAAAATTGTCCGTTGTTGGGATGTGCACGTTGTATGGAGGTGTCCGTTAATAGAGGTTACACTATTTTATCAACTTGAAGTATAGACTGGTCAACAGTATCCTAAAACTGGCTGCTGCAACAATTTCTGTCGTTCTAATGAAATTGCAAAAATTCAAAATAGAGTCATTCCATTGGCTAATTAAATTTATGTTTTGAAAATAGGCTAAACTTTGAATAATGGCAAACAACGGAAATGTTTTCTGATATGGCATCTTCTCTGAAACGAGACAAATATTATTTGAGGTTGGTAAAGGGAAGTCAAACACGAATCGCGGGGATAAAAATATTCAATTTGACGTCTCAGAAATATAGCTGTTTCGCAGGACGTTTCACGGATGAAAATTTGAGCCAATTACGTCTCACGGAAAAAACCCTTTACCGCCATCTATTTGGCCAACTTTTGGACATGTTCTTTTACCAGTTTAGCCAGTCTATTCCAAATATTATTCAGAAACAATCACAATGCTTTAATTAAATTATGTTTATGCGTTTTGCAGAGCAGTTTGATGTACGGTAAGGTCCCCCATTTAAGAAACCGGTTTTTCAGTTTCTATTGCCTCAAAATAGTTTCTATTGTTTTCCTATTGTTTTTTGAAAAAGAGCCTAAAAGTTTCTGATAAATTTTTTCTTAATTGCGGGGCCCGACTGTTTAATTTTAGATATTTTGTGCACAAGATGAGCTTGGATAGTTGATAAATATTAGGTAGAAATGAAATATGAATTTTAATTATTGTGTTTTTGTAGTAAAATAAAATGAAATATTTAAGAACGGGACACACAATGACACTTTGAACGATTAACAACTACCGTAGACCTTTTGAAAAGGAATGTTAAGTTTATTTGTAATCGTGGTATGAATAATGCACGATAGTTTACTTTGTTTTATTTATTGCATTTGTTTTGTGTGCTTCGCTAAATTGCAACCAGAAATTCCTTGCATTTTTGCAAAATGCAAATGGAATCACAGATTGTTCTCTTTGGGGAGGAGAAATGTGAATCCCGCCAAACAACAACAGCAACAATACGCCAGTTCAAAAAAACTTGTGACAAACATGATCCAACATGGACGTCCAACAGGCTTCAAGAACTTTCTATCTCTGCTATTTTGCGCAAGATCACTTGGAGTTTCGTATGTCAGTAAGTATCTAACTTTGTTTTTAAAGTTCTCCAAAACAGCTTAATTTTCAAAGAAAATTAAAACGATTTCACTTCGATCGACTTTCTTTTTGTTGGTTTTATTTGGCTTGATCCTGAATGAACAACTTCTTGTACTTGTTTGTGGGCCTTACTTAGTCTGATGATAATGTTTTTCTGTTTGCTGTGTTGTTGGGCTTTCTTTTCCCCCAAAGTAGGCCTAGACTACTTACTAGTGGAGCCAGGTTGGAAACTTTTTTGCTAACTCATAACTGCACCGAATTAAGCAAATACAAGAAATTTTTGCACACCAACTTTACATTTCCTTTGTGCACCGAATTTGCATGTGGTAAAAAATTGCACATGGTAGGCAATAAGCCGCTTTTCAATTTGTTGCCATATTTATCCATACTGAGGCTCGCCATGCATGGCAGAAATTATAAAACCAGCGGTGGTCGAATGTCGCTGATGCCGCAGTAAGAAGAAAAGAACTCTAATTGTGTGTTAAAAAACATTCAGTAACAACAGTATATTTTCCATTTTTAGATGTACACCACACCAAATGAACACATGTCTATTGAAATTGAATGAGCATAATGCGCACTGCACACCAAAAATTTCATATTTGTGCACCAAAATCTCTTTTAGAACCGGCCGTAAATTTTTTTTTAAAAATTACTGAAGAATGTTTTTTTGGCCTCAAAATACTATTGTAATTTCAGTATTTTTCAAAAAACCCAAAGTATTTTTCTGCCGACTGAGTGACTCAAATTTTAAAGTATAATTTTACACTAGTACCAAACATATTGGTGATACCTGCCTAAGCCTAACAATTATAATATATAATATAAAAATAAGGATAATATTCTCCAATTCATCCATCATAATCTCTTTTGGGAATTTTCATAGAAAAGCCACAGAAAAACCACAAGAAAGTTCATTTGCTATTTATTTAAAAAAGACCTGATGAGAAATAGGCTAAATATCTCCCCTTTTGCAAGATAGGCTATATTTCATTTCAATCATTCAAGTGTTTCAAGTTATTGTTTTCAGTTTTCAATTAAATGGGTTGAAAGTTCCACTGAATGATCAATGATTCAATTAAATGATTGACAATTCAATTGAATAACTGACATTTCAATTAAATGGTTGGCAGTTAAACTAATTGATTGACAGTTTATTTAAATGATTGACAGTTTAACTCATACACTCCGAGAGCGCCCACATGTTTTTCTGCTTTGAATTCCAAATGAAATTTTTTGTTGTTCACTCTGCTATCCCGAGAGGAAAATCGCAAATGCATAAAAATAACAGTGAGTTTAAAAAAATTAGTTTTTCAGGATATATTATTCTTAATACAGCAAAATAACACCCAGAAAAGTTGTAGAAAAAAGACTAGAGATTTCAAAAACTTGATAAAATACTTCGAAAAATTTAACCGAAAAGCGTTACAACATCAAACTTCACTTTAAATGAAAATTGAATTGCACATGAAGGTAAGTGCACTTATAGGCCTAGTCCAGCTTTCTTCCTCCTCTTCGTCCATGTCTTCGCCATCATCCTCTAGTTCCCGATGATTCATCTGAAATGGAATACATCTGGACAGAAACATCACTATCTTCCTCAAATACAGTTGGCACCGTTTCTTTCAGTTTTTCATCTGCATCAAAATCCAAGTCTGCATCTTCATCGCTGCTTTCAAATCATTCCTCAAAAACGGCCATGACAAACGAAAAATGTAAAAACTTCTGGACAGTTGTTTTTCAAACGCGCTTTTCTCAAAATTTTTCATTGACAACCACCCAATCAGCATACACCATTCAAACTCTTTTTGTTTGAAGAACACAGAAGTTTTGTTTTTTCAGCCAATCAGAGACAACAAGCTCTCTTACCTGTCAGTCAAAGTCAATGTTGCTGTACAGCAACACCCAGGGCTCGCAGCTGAACGAAAGATGTTGCCATATGGAAAGGAGAAAAGGAGGCCAAAATTTGTTGCCGTATGGCAACATTCGGAGTGTATGAGTTAACTGAATGTTCTATTAACATCAATTTATCAACATTAAAATCACACAGTGCATATTTGCAGAAGGAATTGTTGTGAAGTAAATAAATCATAAGACCAATTGCCTTTAAACAACTAACATATAGATAAATGTGGATGAAGATTAAAGATTAAGTTCTATTAACATTTATAACTTAAGACAAATGCCTTTCAACCAGCAGAAGCCAAATACAGTATTATATGGCCAACTATGGAACAATCTTCCACCCGAAAATAGAAGCTCAAGTGGAAATGTTCAAAGCAAAAATAAAAAAATTAGTATAATTTACCATCTCCTGCAGACTATACAGACAATATATTCAAAATGTTGGTTACTTCAGCTACCTAAGCGTATGACTACTCATTTATTTTAACAATAGTTTACATTTTTGTTATATGCTGTATTTTTGCTGTATTAAAACTGTGTTGATTTGAACTGTATTAACCTCCTTGTGAAGTAACCTCGTACATGAATTGTAAAGTGTTCCGGTATTGATTGTGTTGGGAATAGAAATGATAGGAAGACTTCTTGTCCAGGGAAGCACAGCTAAAGCATGTGTATTTTATTATGAGTTTCTTAATGATTACTGAATCATGACAAAAACTATATTGTATTTTGTAACAGTTAGTCTTAATTAGCGACAAAAGTAGCTGAATTTGTATGTACTAACTATTAATAAAGAGAGAGAGAGAGAAAAAAACATCAAACAAGAATTGCCAATAATATTTGAATTAAAGTTAGCATTTCTAGTAATTGCCTTTATAACTTAGAGCCTGTTTACATGGGAGTTTTCACCCTGGGCTGAAATTTAAATTGAAGGTTAAATTTCAACCCCCTTCACTGTCAAATGCTTGTAAATTTCAGTTTTTCTTTGTGTGAAAAACATTAGAATCATTGCAACAAGAACTCAAAATTATTGTAATCAACAAAGTAATTGATTTACAGCTCAGCCATTCAAATATTTTATTATGCTACATACTTTATTGTCACTTTTTGTTACTGTTTACACTTTTTTCAAAGGAAATGTTATCAATATCATCTTGCACTGATGCCATTATATCAATAGAATCAGAACACCAGAATAGTGATCAGAATGACAAGGTGCAGTATTAAATTATGTAGGCACAAAGTGTAAAATAATCAATTTATATTTTATCAGATATCTCCAGGTTAGTTTTAAGAATTTCGATTTTTTGATGGTTTTTGAAACGTTTTTGAAGCCAAAGCTAATGAAAATTATTACGAGAAGATGATTTGGTTTATGTCATGAATTAATCATAATGTTAGTACTATATAGGGAAATTATGCACTTTATAAATAGTTTGTTATTTTGCCAATAATTTGTTATTTTTTGTAGAAGCCATTTTTTACTGTCAGTGCAACTGCAGAAGGCGATGTCTTGAAGTTAGCAAGCAGATCTATCCTACTGAGGTGAAGTTCAAAATGCTCTTTATTTTCTTCTCAATAAAATTCAAGATTCAATTTCTGAGATATTTTCGTATTGTGGGCTTTATCATTGTTTTTGGAACAGAAGAAAATTCTTTACATTTATATATATCTTATTTTTAAGATATGTCATGGAGCTATGGGCTTGTGGTTGCAGTCTAGAAGATATTAAGAATCAGAAGGAAACCATAACCAAATGGACAAAGGTACATTTTATTGTTTATTGATTGTCTTCTGTGAAGAAATTAAAATTCTTTTTGTTTTGGAGTATTTCTGTGAAAAAGGATGATAATAATTATTATGACATTATAATTATTTTGAGCAACTACAGCAGTTGACATCTGCTATCTCTTGTGGGAAATTGAAATCTGTTTGAGGTTCAATAGAGAATGTTTGAATTAACAGGCAGTATTTCATGAGAACACCTAACAAGGGGAAGTAAAAATTTGTTCAATTCAAAAATAGCGAATGTTCGAGGTAACAGGCAGTCGAGATTGTCAACTGTATTTTCTATTATATTTTTTATAGAAATATTGGGGCAAATCACGGCAAACAGAACAGGTCCACTTACTTAAATATAGAACAGAACCGAGTATATCAAGAGGCAAAAACTAACTATAAATAATCTAAAATACGCTACACAACACAGTGGGTGAAAACCCGAACCAATGTAACATGAGTCACCCAACTGTCAGTCAAATGTTGTAACACAGTTTCTTAACAATTTTTTTATGACAGAAATATTTTGAAGACGAAAATGAAACTTTTAAGATTGATGTTGAAGCATTCAACAAAAAACTATCAATGGAAGACAAGAAGCAATGGATAAATGTAAGATGAATACTAGCTCATATATACCGTAATAATTCGATTAAGCCCCCCCCCTCTCGAATAAGCCCCCCCCCCTCTTGAAGATGATTTTTTAATAGGCCCCTCTCAAATAGACCCCTTATAAAAGGTCGAGTTTTAAATATATCCTCCCACGGGGCTTAATGAAATTATTACGGTATGTCATATTACTTTCTTTGGAGTTTTGATATCTGTTGTGTATACTCAAAGGGAAGATTTCACAGGAAGATACTTTTGCGGTTCTCGTGTTTCTGATGCAAACCCGCAAAAGTTTATTTTGCAAAATAACCAACAATTTAAAATATGCGAAAGTTTACTCCGGCGAAATAGATTGCAAAAGGTCATAGGTGAAGATTTTCTCTACAAAACATCCATGAACCATGAACAAGCCTAAATAAGATAATTTCTATGTAAAAATTTGAATATAAGTTTTTTAACAACTTGCACAGAAATTGATAATGAAATTCAACCAGGATAGGCCTCGAATCCCATTTTATTTTGTTTGTGCAGTTTCTGTTTTAAATCTTATAAAGCTCCTCGTTTTTGCTTTGAACAGTATAATTGTTTATTTTAATTGAGCCCTGTATTGTAAAAATGAAGCACAGCAATAAGATATCAAAAACTGTAATTAACACATTGTAGATTTAAGTTTGTAAATCAACATTGAGCAAGAATATATTACCTATTTGTCAGCAATCATTTGCCGGATAGTTTATAAGTAGACTTTTATCAGAAATCAAACAGTTTATATATTCGTACCTACATTAGGATCAAACAGTGTCGGACTCACAAATTTCCTCTAAAAACGTTCTTGATGTCAATAAAGTAGAATTATGAATAGTTTATTTTAAAAGAAATTATTTTATTTCTTAGCCTTAAATTTCAGTTCTTTGAATAAATTATATTACTTTAATCAACGAGTTTAAGATAATTTCTACGAATTTTTAATTTTTCGTTTTAGAATCTTGGAGAATTACTTTCTATTCCTGGCAAAGTTAAGATGGACAATCCAACGCACACATTGTGTTTGATCCTTGACTTTGGTGTCAAAGGTGAACATGGCAAATCGTGCACATTTATTTATTTTGGGAGACTGGTGAGCAGGATTGTTTGCATAATGTGCTTTACGTTTTAAGCCCTCTTTGTTTCATTGTTTAAACCAAAAACAAAGGTTATTTGTATTGTTTGTTTTGAAAACTGTGTCACTTAAGAAAATTATTTGTTTTTTCATTATTTATCTGTGATAAATGACCGATGATTTATTCATCTATTATTTGGTTATCCATTAATTTTAAAATGAGGCTCATTTCCGCAGTTGCGTTTTAAGGTATCAAGGGTACAACTAAAGTATCAAGGGCACACCTCAGGTATCATGGGCACAATTAAGATGTCAAGGGCATAACTAAAGTATCAAGGGTACAACTAAGGTATCAAAGGCACAACTAAGGTATCAAGGGAACAACTAAGATGTCAAGGGCACAACCAAGGTATCGAGGGAACAACTAGGGTATCAAGTGCACTATTAAGGTATCGAGGGCACAACTAAGGTATCAAATGCACTACTAAGGTATCAAGGGCACAACTAGTATTTTCTCATATAAAACGTTCATAAAAAAGGTTTTGTGTATTTGTAAGCTTATGCAGATAAAAGTTCAGTATTTTTTATTTTGAATATTTATCCGTCCTTAGCATCGCCAACCAAAACACTATTTTCGATCATATTCAAAGAACGATTGAAACGACGAGCGATCCCATCAAATTTGTGATCTCAAATTCTTTTCATAAACATTTATGGGGTCTGAAACAGAAAACAAAGAATAAATATGGGATCCGAAAGTTTTTTAAAAAATTTATTTGGAAAAGCTTCCACCCCTCCCTGCCATAATTGATAGCCGCTCCCTTATTTGTAAGTTAGTTCTGCAGGCTAAATTACTATAAATAAACAAATTAAATAAATTTACTTCAAATAAAGTTACGAACAAGAGTATTGTTTTTGTAACATTTTAAATGAAGACTAATGAAAATTAGTTTTATCTATAATAACGTTTCAATGTCATCGTTTTCAAGCTGAATTGACTGAAAACATGTTGTCATATGTGGCAAGATTTCAGAAAATAGCGATAGAAATGAACTAGAATGTATGGAACTCAAAACAAATTGACATAGTTGTAATTGTAACATAGTTGTATCCAAGACCGAAAATTAAAATGAAAAATGCCGAAATTAGATAAACAAATTGGTAGCAATTGAATGGGATTGTTTTTTCGATGTTGGCTTTAATTCTTTGATGACCAACATTTCGTAGATCAATCTATTTTCCTTCGACATTTTCGCAACATTTTTAATTTTTGAAAATGAAATAATTAAAAAAATAACTCATTAAAATGAAATTATGTTTAGCTTTGCACAATTTTGAATAAAAGTATTTTAAGAACTTGCACTGTACATAAATTTATAATGAAATTCGATCATGATAGGCCTTGAATCCCATTTTATTTTATCCGTGCATATTATGCCCATGCATTCAGATTTGTGATCAAACAGATAATGATTTTAAACAGATTTTAAAACATACTCTAGAAAAAAAATGCATATTATATTCTCGTTATGCTAGTGGCCCAAGCTAGTCTGACATCAGCTTATTTTGGGTGGCATAGAATACATGTATTATCATTTGTATTCTATAAATAAATTGATGATGATGATAATTGTAATATTGGATTGTACTGTATTGCAACTTGTGATATAGGTTTTCTGTAAGTTTTTTGTATGATCGTTTCTGTTTCAGTAGGTTGCAAATGGACAAAGAAATCTCATACACAAATATTCATTAAAAACAAGGTATTTCATAGGGAATACATCAATGGACCCACAACTTTCTTTTCTTATGGCTAATCAAGGCAAGGTAAAACTTAACAATCTCTGTGTTTACTTTTTAATAGCACAGAACGAGGATGCTTGCAATATGCATATTATGTGGTTAATATTTCGGTTGTGAAATCATTGACCTGTTTTGCAGCATAAGCACATTTTTGACATCAATTAATGTCACAAATGAAATCTTAAATGAGGTGAGAGAGGCAAGACTTTTGTTTCACATGAATTATTTATTCCACATATGCACATGAATCATTTGCTTCACAGGCAGCATTTTTAGGTAGATTAATTATGCAAAACAACTTTGCTTTGTCGGTCGAAATGTATGAAGTTACATCTCGTTTATTTCTACAATGCAAGATCACTGGTATACCTTGTTTAATTTTTGAAAAGGCGTTAACCCTATTTTACACAGGGGGCTTCTAGAGCCTTCTTTTACACAGGGGGCTTTTTCTGAACTGTACTTTTTTCATAATTGCCAAGGGGCTGAAACCTTTTCATTTGTCACTTACTTTGTTTAACTTGTTAAACGAATGTGCTTGCAAGTATATCTTGCTAACTGCCGAATGCTTGGCACGAATGTGCTTACAACTATATCTCGCTAACTGCTAAATGCTTGGCACGACTTGCTTGCAGGTATATCTTGCTAACTGCCAAATGCTTGGCATGAATGTGATTACGACTATATCTCGCTAACTGCCAAATGCTTGGCACGAATGTGCTTGCAAGTATATCTTGCTAACTGCCAAATGCTTGGCACGAATGTGCTTACAACTATATCTCGCTAACTGCCAAATGCTTGGCACGACTTGCTTGCAGGTATATCTTGCTAACTGCCAAATGCTTGGCATGAATGTGATTACAACTATATCTCGCTAACTGCCAAATGCTTGGAACGACTTTACTTGCAGGTATATCTTCTTTTACTACCGTGAGAACGTTTCATTACTAATCATTTCTTCTTCAACTACGATTTTCTATGTTTATTTCATAGGTGAAGAAAGGGTCATTTGTTTACGATCCATTTGTTGGAACAGGTATGTTGAGACAATTTTGTCAATAATTTTGTTCTTGGAAGGACCATATAGTTCATTTCTAATTTAAACATAGATCACGCTTGTTTACGGGCTATTGACACCCAATGTATAATATCATGCTCATATTAATTTATTATTCCATGAAGGTAATTTTATTCCTGTCTAAATCCATATGCTAAAACACTTGATGTTCAAGTCAACTTTAGCGGCAGAACGTATTGAGATCAACACTGAACTTCCATTACTTTTATTTTGTAAAGTAAAAGATTGCGGTTTCACTGACAATGACAATACGATATGAGAGAATAGCATAAACAAATTTCACACTCTAAATGCACTCAATCAAATTAAAATAAACAAAGGCAACAAAACTATATGACTTTGTTTATTATGATTTGCTTGGCTGCGTTGTAGGTGTTGAAATTTATTCTTTGCCGTGACAAATCGCATTATCATGCTTAAAACCACAGTCTTTTGTTTTAAAAAAAGTTCCCTGCTATTTACATACCGGGTGACCCAAAATAGAGTTTCCCTCTTTGACCGCTCACATAAAATGGAAGGATTTATGGATTGGAATGATTTGAACTTTGTTTGATAGCAAAAACGTTAACTTAGGTAGCCCATATTTTAAACGATTTTTTGGAATATAGGTCCAATATGACGGAATAATATTCCCGGAATATAGGTCCAATATTTTCTGGAAAATAGGTCCAATATGACGATTTCCAAAAAGGGGATAGTAACGACAGTAAGGATTATTCCCACTAGATGCAGAGACGTTCCAAGGTTCACAAGAAATAAAATCTATGCTTCTAAGCCACAAATTTCCAGCTTTCATATTTGTCATAGCTTCAATTATTCAAAACAAAGAATGTTACTTTTTTGTTACATTTGTTACTACATTTTGTTGCTTTACTTCTACATTTCCACAATGGCCTCATTTGATGAAAAATTGACGACCAAACTTTTATGTATTTTAAAGGCCGGAAAACTCTGAACAAATCTGAAATATCTAAGTTAATGATTACGCTATGAAACAATGTTAAAATTACTTTAATCAATCATCAACTCGACTTTAAATGAGCTGTTAAAGAAGTAAACTCTATTTTGGGACACCTGGTACAAATGTTATAGTTGTGGTCAATTTATGGAAAGAACATTTTAACCTTTGGATTCATATTATGGTCAAAATGCATATACACACTTTGTCATTTATTTAGTCTGTAGAATTTAAGAACTTTCATTATTAACCTTTAATTTACATGTATTCTTTTATCAATTTTTATTGAATATTTCTAAATTTCCCAAAGAACGTCTTGTTGCTATTGAAACCAGAAAATTTTGTCGAAGGTGTTATCCCAATAAAATATTGAAATTCATGTCTTTTTGTGAGTGTTGTGAATCTGAGAATGAAGAAAGAAATGCTTTGTTAATCGTAATTCATAAAATTGACTCTTGTTTTCTCGCAATATTGTTTGATAAGATCTGAAATCAGAAATTTATCTCATTAATTTTTTAAAGGTAGCATTTTAACATGCTGTGCTCATTTTGGTGCATACACAGCTGGTAGTGACATCGACAGGACAATCATATATGGGAGAGGTAAAGCGTACTGTTTGATATAGTTTTTTCATGTTTTTATTAAGGCATTCTTTATGAAATAAAACCGAACGTTATATCAAACATTAGTTCACCCTTTTGTAACCACTTGGAACAAATAAAAGTTTGATTTGACTTATTTGCAGTGTGAATAACACTGTAACAGTCTTTGTAAGAAAACACAAAATATACCAGGTGGATCACGAAACACTGCACCAACTAACAGAGACAACGTTTGTAACAATAGTGAAATTGACACACCAATTTCAAATTGACTAGTCATCAAAAACAAAGCAAAACTCTCTTAACTTGTAAATTTAAACATCTCCTCCGCAATTTCTCATGGATTAGCTTGTTTACACTTTCTAGTTGAAATGGTTTCTTATTGTTGTGAAAGGATAATTCCTTTGAAAGTGGTGTGTCAATTTCACTATTTTGCAAAATTTTCCTCTGTTGCACCAACTTGATCGAACCTAGTTCCTTGAAAATAAATCAAATCAAAACTTGACTCGTTCCATGTTGTTGCCGAAAGCCTGTGTGATGCTATTGAAATGGTAATATTGTTAAATAATGGTTAATAAATCTTTAAATCCATAATAACATTAATTCATGATATATCTTTTTCGCTATTTGTATAGGTAAATCATCAAGAGCTGGCAATAATTCTTGGAGATGTACGTTCTATTTTTAGTTGATTTGTTTTGTTCATAATATTTGTATGCTGTGTTTTTAACGAAAAACACAAATCACAGTTGAAGACGGCTACATTTATAATATTTAGCAATGACAAATTTTGCAAAAATTGGATTTAAAAGGATATAAAAACTCATTTCGGTTTAAAATAGCCATCTGCAGAAGTTTAGTTATCTGATTTTCTTTAAGCTTAATATAGTGAAATCTTTGGAAAGGAATTGAGAATCACTGTGTAATTCTGGATACCTAGCCTACGGTTCACTATTGTCGGTTCATTTTCGTCCGGCTCTACGCGTTGGACCTGTTCACCGGTTATGGATACTTTAATTTTATGGATTTGGATACCTAGCATGGCGGTTAACTTTCGTCCGGTTTTTACGCGTTGGACCTGTTCAGAGGCTATAGATACCATAATTTTACGGATACCGTAATTTTGTTCACAAAATTTGCTTCACATTTTAGCCCGCGACGAGATTATTCGCACAAACTTTCAACATTACGGATTACTTGACAAATACATGGATGTTATGGTTGCTGACGTTACGCGGACGCCATTAAGGCAGTGTGAGATGTTTGATGCCATAGTGACCGATCGTAAGTCTTCAATATTATTTTCTAATTCACTGCGTTCAACTTAAAATATGGTTGTAATTTCATTGTTTCTGCCTTGATTTACACTGGAAATTTGTAAATTAAATTAATACGGTTACCTTGTCACTTTTCTGTGATATTCTTGGTTTCGAAACGATGTTCCTTGATAATAACTAACACATGAACTTAGACCTATTGTGACTGTTGCTGTGTTTTTTTTATATTTTAAACTAGTACCCAGGCGACCGCATGGAAATTAACTCGAAAGATAAGATATTTTATGTGTGATATAACCTGTGCTTTTCAGAAGAAAAATCCAAAAAGATAGCAATATAAATATGAGGATTTTAATTCATTATTTTTTTATACACAAATCAAAAACCCTTCAGCATGATACATAGTTGTTACTAATCTAAGCATACATAAGTCCAATGAAATATTTAAAAAAACATCAGATTTGATACAGTGACTTTATTTTTAAATACTGCTGTTTTCCAAGTGGTCGTGTTTTTAAATTTGTGTTTTTGATCAACCCTCAGATGTACTTTTAGTTTTCTTTAAAGCGACCGACGATCGGGAACTCCCCTGTAAGATTAGTCGGTTCAGTAATAATTGACTAATCAGTAAGATCAGTCACGTTAACCTTTCACGCCCAGATTTATTTCTGTTAAACATGCAAATCCTATCTTACTTTTTATTTTGCAGGGGGTAGCACATTCAAACCAAATTCACTTCTATGATAAACTTATATTGAACTATCTGAAGTTCTCTCTGTCTGTATTTACCTCCTGAAAGTACAATTTTTTACGTTGTTTATCAATGGGCCATACGTCCCTTCCCGGGGTGAAAGGGTTAAAGATGAAAATTCAAAATAACAATTAACCGTGTTTTATGCCCAACATGAAGGAACTCTGTTTGGGGGCGTTAGTTCGTCTACGGCTTGCTAAAATTACTATCGGGGCATATACAGTTTTCCTCTCGTGTTCAGGCCTCCATAGCTCAGCAAAATATATTATTTAACTTGCTGCATGCTTTATTTTTGGACACTTTTATAAATGTAATTTTGTGATATTTCTTGGGGGTAAAATTTTTACATAACTTTTACATAATACTTTTACTTAATTTTTGTAAAATATTTTTGTTAGCACCGTATGGTATCAGAGAAGGTGGAAAGAAGTTAGCTCCAAGGGAAGATTCTGCAACTCAGACTGATGACAGCGGGTAATTTTTTAATGTTTTGGACTATTGTGTGGGAGTGCAGGAGATTTACGTTTTAAGATCTGCTTTGCGATTTTTTGTTTTTGGACGACAAGAAACAAGTTGCAACAGTATTTTTTTAGTTGTGAGCCGTATAACGTCGTAAGTCAATGTCACTCCACGCCATGGACAATCGATAATTAATTATATCAAATTTTTATTTTTTGAATCAAGGAGAACATTTCATGGTGAACACTTTGAATAAGTGTAGAACATTTCATGGTGATAAATTTCATAAAAGTTTGATTGTGTTATAAAATATAGTTAACTGAAAAGGCACTTGAAAAAGTGCAGCATTGGGGATTAAATGGAAAGGCATGTGGTGTGTTTCTAAATTTTGGGATATATTTCAAGTGTGTTTCTAATCAATGGGCATTTTTGATCGATAATTTGCTTTAGAAAACATTGTTCTTTTAATTTGGAAACCATTTTTTTTCTTCAGAAAAACACAACTGTTTCCATCAAGCACACTTCACCAGCTTTCAGACATCGTCTTGGACCTAATTGAATTCGCTGCAGTTTATTTAACAAAAGGAGGGAGGCTTGTTTATTGGCTTCCTGTTTACGCTCCTGAGTATGTTTTTATTTTCTTCTGGAAAACTTCAAAAATTCTGATCGTAACGGACATGATAATAATTTGACGAATTTAATGCAAAGTTGACGTTAGAACATATATGTGTGATGTTTTAGCGTGATGGGTGTTCAGAATTATGAGGGTGTTCTGGGTTCAGTAGCAAAGTAAAACATTTTCGGATGTATAGCAGCGCGAGAAGGCATCTTATCTTATACAGAAAAGGGGAAAAAATGCCTCCATCTATAAAAAATGATAGGTTTAAAGGCAATATATATATATATATTTATAGATATATTTTTTACTTTTTCTCTAAAAATATGAATGCACATTTTTCTTTTCTACTTAAAATTTTTTTTTTCTTTCACCACAAAACCTCTAAGGAGACCATTATGGAATCAACGTCTCTCGATC
>JAYJMH010083417.1:0-32265 GCA_036873815.1 Phacellophora camtschatica | reverse complement strand
TTATTTCTACATGTAACTTTATTGTCAATTTTAATTTTGCTTTGTTAAAGTATATTTGTATGTAGTATGGAATTTTAGAATTATAAACTGAACTGAACTGAACTGAACTGAAAAAGAAATGTACATAATAAAGTTTGCGTGTTGATGTTCTTTGGAAAATTAAAATAAGAAAAACTCTGTCACCCCAGGATGATCTAAAAAGTAGTGTAATCAAATTGTTATAGGCAGAATGAATATTGAATTTTCTAGAAAGCTGTATCCAAACCAGTAAAGTTTCAATATTTTGACTACTGTAGACATTAAAGAAAACCCTATATTAGGCAGGATTTAAGACAAACTATCTATTGCTGGTCTCCAATGATATGCAGATTGCTCGTTAGCATCCATAATTTCTTCCTTATCAGATTGTGCATCATCTTATTCTGCTTCCTGCAATCAAATCAAGTGATTTGATTTGATTTGATTTGACTTCTTGCAATCAAATCAAGTGAATTTCGCTGCTTTCGAATCATCACCCATTGATGGAACATTGTCATTGTTAAATTTTGTTGTAATTCTAAAGTTTCTTGAAAATTCGTTCAATCTTCTTCTTTTCATAATTTGTTTCAATCATTTTCAGGAGCAATTGTAATTCGACATTTGTATCATTTTGAAAATTTCCGAAACTAATGTGAGTTTCGCAGTTTTGATCTTAGGGCTAGCGGGTATCTTCCTAAATCTAGCACGGTTAGCAGTTAGAAAATGTTTTTTTTGCGTTGAATGGTTCCTCTTTTTGGATATTCCATTTTTTGGAAACATTCATCATAGTTTCCTCTTACCCGAGGCCCGCGTGATAGCAGGTGGTCCCAATTATTTCAATCGATTTCAACAAAATCGCTTGATTGAAATTCGATTCTCTGCACAGATAAACCTTTTCAACATATGGAAGCTACCTTATCATTCAGAACTCATGGATTCAATTGATGGAAGAGGCAGGGGGTTGGAAGGTGGCTACCATTAATTTCTGGATTGCACTTTTAGCCAATATGTGTCCCATGAATCCCTCTGATTGTGATTACTGTATAATTTTTTTTGAAATTCCCACAGAGCTCCTAGTAGCTCCAATCATTTTTTTGCAGGGATGGTCAAAGTTCATTTCAATTTATCAATATTCATACATAAAAATGCCCTTTCAGGTTAGAGAGCATAAAGAAATTAGGATATTTTGGTATTGGAGATAGTGCTCCTAACAATATAAGCATACCCAAGATGGTTTAAAAATACAGGTTTATAAACTTGATTTAGCTTTGTTGCGGTAATAGATGTTCTTCAACTTTTTCAGTGAAGTGAGCCTTTCATTGATGTGAATCCCTACATATTTTGTAACTGAAATTGTGTATATAGGTAACAGTCGAATATAGATATCTCGAACTCTGCAGGGACAGAGGAATTTGTTTGAGATATAGAAATATAGAAAGAGAAATCATAGAATAAATAGATTCGACAACAATACTATCTTTAATATAATCATAAGTTTGATAAGGAAATGCTGACTACCCAGGGCAATGAATCATTGGTATAAAGCTTTCTCTAGGCATTCATAGTCACCAGCGCGCAGTTTCTTTCTTTTCGATGTTGTGGCTTCATGCTATAATAATAGTTTTTCTTTATTTTTCAGCCTCGTTGAAACAGTGTTTTGGAACGCCAAACAGTTATTTTTTCCAATAGGCAATATGAGTCGGACCCTAGCCCTCAAAATTGCTTATCAGTTGCTTAACCAACCGAATGTAAAGAGTAATGAAATAATTTCAGCAAAATTTCATTTTAGTTCTCCCTAAATCAAACTTGCCCTGACGGAAAGGTAGTCAGATTTGAAATTCATTGGCTCACGCCCCATCAATGTATATATCAAGAATTACAAGATTATTTTTGTTGTTTTGGAGGTGGTTGTTGAAAATCAACATAAAATATAGGATGAGACAATCCCTTATGGCCCTTCTGCATGCCAGTGGATCATTTTACTATATTAACAGCATCTTGCAAACATCTGCTTGTTTTGATTTTTGAATTGGCCTGTTCAACGACATTCTTTAGAACAGGAAAACAGAATTCATCACATAATTCGGATTGAAAAGATCATCTTCATTGAGATTAAGTGGCTAATTTAAAAGTTATGCCAGAAGTCATATCAGGTTCTTGTGGAATATCAAGAATATTTTCAAAGAAAAAACTCTAAACTTGCAGCTTACAATAAGCAGCTGTGCGCTGTTATACATTTAACAATATAACAAAAACATTTTGATACAAAACAAATAACATATGTTACAATCAATTAAATAGTACTTGACTAAAGATTTACTTGATGGAATATACCATTGCGTAATAAATGAATAAACGAATACATAACATATGTCTTGAAGATAAATAAAGTTGATATAATCAATATAAATGACCTGAATTAATTGATAGAAAGGCGGTGCTCCTAGATCGCTGAAATTTAAAACATTTCAGAAATAAACTAAAAATGTTTAATGTTTGCAAGGTCGTGCTTATTTTTGTCCGAAAGTCACACTTTCCTACATTTTTACAAAAATGTTTTCAGCAACGCTAATTTTTCACAATAAAAAAGTGTATAACAACGTTGAGGCTCAGCACAGTTTTAGACGAGACAACAATGGGTCTATTGTTTAAAACAATAAAATAAAAACATATTGAGGCTCAAGAATTATTTGCTCTTATAAAACGAACAGAGTGTATTGTTTTATTCTAAGAAGGATGTTAAGTCTTTCCCTGTGTAAGTTCATATGTACTTTTTGAACTTTATGAGCAAAATTTCGCAAAACTAGAAACGAAAATTGAAACTAGTCTACGTAATATTAATCAATAAACATTCCAATAGTTTCCAAACTTTTTGACGTAGTCATTCATTCCAACTAAACAAAGTTCAAGATATTGACCCAATCACGGGATACCATAGTTAACCATATCACCAAAACTTTGGAACATAATGGATATTAGGTAAACTTTTCAAGAAAACTTCAGACCAATTTTTGAATTGAAAATTAAACCTTTATTGCTTCGTCAAATCTTTATTAGAAAATGTATATCCTTGATGTTTTTCATGACGGCAGCACACGTTCTTGAGTTTCAAGATTTGCATAATGTCTCTCGGGTGAATTTGTATGTTGCATGATTTCCTCGGATAAAACGAAGTATACCTTTTAAGCATTTTATAAATAATTTTGGAGCAGTATTTAGAAATGAAGTTTTTCATCGTCAAATGTAGTGAATTAGTTCGGAAAACAAACCAAAACTGGAAAAAGGAAACATGTCCAAGAACTTATACTATCTAGACCTTCGTTTTGCATATTTCCCGATAGTTGTTGTTGCTAAATGCTTCTATATTACTTAGTGAATGATAGATACAATTTAAGATAGCCGAAGATATGCATATATACACATGTACAAGTCAAATGAAAGCGTTGCTAACCATCCATATATACAGATTCGACTAGCTCTAAAAATGACAAGCACTTAATAAGACGATATAAAGTAATCAAAACATATTATATTAATAAAACACAGTGTCAAAAATACAAAAATATGACAACCAGTGATTTAAAATGTGTTGATATTACAACAGATTAAATATACAATTCGGTATGAATAGTAGAAATCAGTCTTCATGAGTGCCTTAAAAAGAAATATGTGGATTTTGCCGCTATGATTAGTTTATAATTAAGTCTTAGCTTAAAAATGTAAAGATACTAAATAACTGGCAAATTGATTTTAAAATGCGAAAAAGAAACACGGTGGGGTACTATAATAGATGAATTGGGGATCGCCATTCTGAGAAGTATCCCCCCTCCCTACCACTCGGTACTAACAGGGTTAAAAGGACGATAACAGTGTTGATTATCAATGCAACACTTTGTTAACAATGTTTATCGTTTTGACGATGCCAATAACCATCTGAAGTTGTCAAGGTAATACACGACAATCTATTTTTAAAACATGATACCTGCATAAATTAGATACTTCGATTCAAAAATGTATTTGGTCAAAAGTCCTTGGATTGTTCATGTATCTGTAAATGGAACTTTAGATTGCTCATCTTATTAAAAGCCTTGTCACACACTGTGCATTCATATGGTCTTTCACCTGTGTGTATTAGGGAGTGATTTCTTAAATTACCTTTCTGATGAAAACCCTTACCACAGAGATGACAAACAAATTCTTTTACGGTGCTGTGTGTTTTTAAATGTGTTTTCAACGTGGACGAACGATTGAAAGCTTTTGAGCACACATGACAACCGTGGGGTTTTTCCTTTGTATGTATTATCTTGTGACGACATAAGGTGCTTGAAAGGCGGAATCCTTTACCACAGACACTGCAAACGAAAGGACGACTTTTCGTATGTATTGGCATTTTAAGGTGGATTGTTAAGGTGTACCGCGTCTTGAAAACTTTCCCGCACTGATTGCATTGGTACTTAGATTTCCTCAAACCGGTATAGCTGTTATCTTGGTCAGTGTTGTTGTTGTAATCTATAACTTCGCTGACGTCTGTGGCAGTAGAGTTCGAATTAGTTTCTTCCGAATCGAAAATGTTATCATCACCTTCGTCTTCATCTTCATCATCTTCCTGAATCTTGGCAGTCTCTTTTTCTTTGTTACTAAATCTCTCTGTTGGGCAATCTTGACTCATGACGTTGGAATCTCGAGTTATAGATTTTAAAGATGACCTCATTTTATGCTGTTCCATATTTTCTGTTTTGGTATCATTCTCGTCAGTCACGAGCTGCCTGGCAGCAACAAGAAGCAAGTGTAATTTGTTGTTGGTTGTTCCATAGTCTACATTTTCCTTTCTGATTTCCGTATTTTCACAACTGAAAGATTGCCTTGGAATAATTGCATGCTTTGAATGCTTCCATCGTTGGTATGAATTTTCTTGATTACCAAACATCGCAATGTTAACTTTATGATTGATACCTAAAAATATAAAAGTTTACATTTAAAACTCTTGGATCACAATGTCTACAAATATTTTATCAAAACAACTTATAAAACACTACAGGCTGGCTTTTGAAAAGACTAAAAATTATATTTCAAAATTGATTAAAAGAGTTCATTTCAATGATGAAAATAATTTTGTAATGATAGAAGTGTGCTGATATGGCTTTTATATTACCTTATTGGCAGCATACCCCAGTCATCTTAATATAATTAGCCAAAATATTAAAAAACCAAACAAGATAATTTTAAAAAATTGGTTGTTTAGTAGCGTCTTGCTGTACCAGGGTAGATAACATAGACAATCAGCTAATACTGTTTTCAGTTGCCTATTGGGGTATTATTTATCATAAATATTATGTGTAAAAAGATCATTTTAGAAATCTTTTTAGATCATTTTAAAAATTTCTGTATGTTTGTTGCATTTTTATATTACTTATATACTCTTCCTATCTCAATTGGTGACAAATACGTAGTTATTTTAGTTCCCTCATTTAGTTTGTCAAACGAAGATAAACATGTAAATGTGGTAAATTGTAAAGCTAAACAATTTCTTAACCGTTTGAACAGACGTCCGAACATAATCATTAAACTGCCAAAGAGATTGAACATAACTGTCAGTAACTATTTGTTTTAGTTAAAAGTGTGGCCTTGGGTGGCAGTGAGATTTTTACCTTAAAATTGAGTTAATCTCTAAAAACATATGAAATCAGACAAACTGTTCTTATAATATGGCTATCTCTGCCCGTATTCCTATTATTTTAGCACCCAGGACAAATCATGGACAAATAAAACTTTGCCTCTGCGCTCTAGGGGTCAATTACGCAAGAAATTGGAAATTTCGCCCCGAGTTCAGTTGAAATGACCATATCTGAAAGCCATTTTAGACGCCAGTTGCATGTTTTTGTCATGCAATGAAAAGTAAACGAAATTATAATCATTTCAACAAATCTTAATATCCAAACATTTATAACATTAAACATTTGAAATTGTGATTTTGACACCCTTAGCCGATATCAAACCCTGAAAATTGAGAATCTCGAATTTTCGGACCTAAACGCCAAGTTGTTATGGGAGTCCCTTCCTACATAATTTGCGTTTCTGCTCTTGCACGATGCCTTAAAAACGATAATTCACAGTACAGAGAAAATGCTCAAAAGTGCAGTCACCTGTTTTCTATTGCTTCACCTCAGAAATTGCTTAAAAGTTAGCTGTTATTTTTACGTAACTAAGTTCATTTAAAGAACCCGACTGCGTCATATTATCTTCCGTCGTTACCGCAAACACAAGAAAACAAATATTGTTTACATAACTACTTGCAGATGCAATAAAATTTAGATTCAAACAATTCGAACAGTAAGTATTCAATATCCTAAAATGTGCTATGTTTAGAAAATGACTTTGCCGGGGTTGGTGACCAGGTGACCTATCTTTAATGAATTATTGGGAATTCACAGTTTGCTTTCATTAACAGAATAATAGCTTCATGTGAGTTAGCAGAACATTCATTATCCTAAGCTTAAATATCCACAGAAATTTTCAGAAAGATTAATTTGTTAAAAATTCAAATAAAAATATAAGTTAATATAAAATCTTCAGTTTAAAGGAAATTTGCAAGTGGCTTGTTAAGTGCATTTGTTGATTGACAGGCATGCGTGTAGTGAAAGGTTTTCAGCTTGAAATAAGGAATTTTCCACCTTCAAATAAATAATTTAAAACTTTCGTATGCTTACCAACGCACAAGTGTAGCGGCTAAAGGTACCCAATTCAATGTCAAAAAGAGGTATAAGGGAGGCATTCAAGTCCAAGCTCAAATGCGAGTAAAAAATTGGAAAAAACCGTCTTTGCAAACATACCTTATGTTACAAAATGTATGAATGAAAAAGATCTTTGTAGATTAGACCTTCTCGCTTCTGTTATAATTATCGTTTCCATTAACAACTATTTTTAATGCCAATATTGTTGGTAGGTTTCCAGACATTCTTATATAGTTGATGATTCAGCAAAAAACATAACCCACCAATTAGCAATCAAAGACATTTCAACGCGTTAAGTAAAGTAAATTATTACATGGAAACTTTCTTCTCGTCACTACTTTGTACATTTCATACAGGTTATAACGTAAACCATGCATTAATAAATTTCCAAGCAGGGCTTGCGGGAGATGTTTAGATGGAACCCTCAAAGGCCTAGAAAGCTTTTGATTACAGAAATCGTAGTATCTCAATTGCAAAGTTATTTGCTTTTGGTCTATCTAAAAATTCTCTCAGCCTTGCATACAAATATTTATCACGTAGGAAACAAAAAATAAAAATAAACAATACATTTAGCTCTTGAAAAGACCTTACAATAGGAGTGCCACAAGATTCTGTTCTTGGTCCTCTCTTACTTCATGTATTTAACAATGATACTTTCACTTTTGTAATAGTGATTCATGTAACCTCGCTGAGACATCACTATATATGCATGCCATCCAGAGCTTGAATAGATAATTGATCACTTACAAATAGATAGTGCAGTGCAGTGCATTTTAAATGATTCTATGATGACTATAAAACTGTGATGTCATTTTGAAGTCCGGTAGTAAAAGTAATGGTGCAAATATCGATATTTACTTGGAGAAGATACCGCTAGTAAAAGCGAATTCGCGCAAAATATAGGAGTTGCATATGATAGAAAGCTAAACAAATACAGATTTATCATCGATTTGAGTAAAGTGAGTGGTTGTATTTAACTTGCCGGCCTGCGAAAGTCTCGAGATGACTTGTTTCCAGCAGGGAACACGGGTGAACATGCCGCATCCGGGCATGTGACCGCTGGCTTAACGTTACCTCCGAAGGACGAGGAAACGATCTGGTCAGTTGCCCGGAAGGTTTCCCATCGAAGTGATTGACCCGCCTAGAGCACGCTTAATTTCAGTGATCTGACGGGAACTGTTCAGCACGCTCAGCCACTCGCACTTGCTTACGAAAAGTTGCATGTATTTGCTCGACTTTCCAATCACATGGATTTTGAACGACTAAAATTGTTCATAAATTCTTTCATCAAATCTAAATTTAGTTACTTTCCACTTGTATGGTTGCTCCATAAAAGAGCATGAACGCTAAAGTTAACAAAATTCAAAAAACCGTGCATTTAGGGTTGTTTGAAAAAATATGTCAGTAAGTTTGAGACATTATTGACCAGAACTAACTCGGTCACCATTCACAAGCACAATATGCAGCTGCTTATGACTAAAATATTTAAAAAAAATCAAAAAATAACTTCACTTCAATCCTCCTTTTTTATGACAGAGATATTTGAGAAAATTCAACATGCTATTTGTTAAGAAACACAAATTGCTCTCAACTACCACAAGATTAAATGACGACATATAGAAGTGAAACATTGAGCCTGAATGTTATGTTCATCTTTATCAATGAAAATAAATAACTCTAAGCTTAATCAATATAAAAGACACAAAAAAAAATAAAATGCCGATACTTGCTTCTGCAGGTTGTGTTGATCGTTTATTAAAGATTTAGGGTTCATAAATTAGCTTAACATTGTGATAGAGGGTTTTAGAATTTCTATTTTTATTTGTGATTTTATCGTAATTTTAGATTGGCCTTAATTAAAATTCAGCTACTTACTACAGGCAGCCAACGTTAACTAAATAAATTATCATTATTATATTACTATAGTCGTGTTGTCTCTAAAAACCAAAACGAGGTCATGGCAAAAAACAAAACAATATAACATTCAATGTAAACATGTTCTGTAGAAAAATTTGAGTCACCAACATACTCATACCACTACAGAAATCATAAATCATAAAGTATGAAGATCAAACAAAACTGAAATGCAAATACAAAACTGAAAATACAAAACTGAAATGCAAATTCAAAGCACCTGCAAATACAAAACTGAAATGCAAATTCATTACATAAACAGGAGATTGGCCTTCTCTTCTAGATAAAACTTAAATTCATAATATTTTCAATACAAGCTCTAGAAACACAAGCAGGATACAAACCTCAAGTTAAAAAATCCCAAAATTAAAATAAACAATATTTTTTTCTTGAAATCAAAACGAATTTACATAAAAGACTGTTAATTTTTTATGTGTTTTCAGCAAAATGTTATGTTAGGTAATGAAAGGAGCACAATCAATGATTTGCTGAAATAGACGCGGCTTCCGAATGTGGGAAGCAAGAGGGAATCAAAATCCCAAGCAATGCAGTAGCTTTTACCATAGAGCTGCCCATGTTTAATTCAATTCAAAAGTCCTCGTTATGGTTACCAGCATAAATTATTAAGAATGACGCGAGTTAGGATTGCATATATCAACATTGATTCATTGATCACTAAAGAATAGGCCAAAGCCAAAGATAAATGATTAAGATCCTATTGTGACCAACACACCGCAATATTTTATCCACTTAATTAAAGGTATGGACTTCACGTAGAATGGAAGGAAAAAGTTTATGTTATGAACAGTCAACCGAAAACGTTATGTTTAATATACGATTATTCTTGAAATTCAGTTTTTATTTTTAATTTACTAAAATTCAATGAATCCAAAGGAAGAATTTTAATGCAGTATTCCAATATAAAACTATGTGAGTCTTTTCTGTTTGGAAACAGTTGACCGAAAAAAAAAACAACATTCAAGTGGTAATCAATCTAAACCCAAACAAGCTAAACGTAACAAAACATAGCATCATTTAACTGAACTAACCAACAAAATAGGGTTCAGCTTATCACTCGTTTACACAAGAAACTAAACAAGTTTAAATGTGATGCAAACTAATCTGGTTTAACATAGGAGGCACATCAAGGTTACCAATTTGTAGAAATTTGAAAATGAAACCGGTTTTGTATGTCAGTCTTAGTTTAACATATTTCGTATTCAAAGTGCAAATGAGGCAGTATCATAGATCTTAACTTGCCTTACTTCAATATGGTTTTGATCATTGCCGTGAATATAGTATATATAGCAATTGGTTATTTCAACAAATTCCTAAATTCCCTTTCATAAGTATTCATAAGAAAGAAGTAGATGATTTAAAATTTTCCTAAACTTGCTAATTCTGAACAATTAAATATAATTTTTAAAATAGCTTCAAATAGCCAATGAATGTAAATTCTACCAGGTGGCCCAGGACAATTTTCTCCGTTCGCAGGATTGAAACTCAAAATCTGTGAGGCTACAAATCAAAACTTAATCTCAAAACAACGTCTGAAGAGCAAACTTAGAGTTTGGGAATACATCCAACCATCTGCAACTACATTTACCTGTATAAAACTTGAAATTATAATTCTCAAACTCCCAAGTCAGTAATTGAGCAACCAGGTTATTTCAATGTAAAAAATGACGACTGAAAATGAATGCCGTTATTTCATATTGACTCTAAAGCTGTACACGTGATCTCAGATGCCTGGATGAGATTCCAAGCTCTATGTTTGTGATTCGGAAACCGTTTTGATCGCAATTTACAAATGATGCTGCTGCCATGCATGGTATTCTTCATTTTTTTAATTAAATTTGGAATTTAAGATATAAAAGTAAACTTATTTAATATAAAAATAAAAACTGCTGGGCTCCCAGAGAGTCGTATTGCATTTGGTCAGCACATAATATAATTTTTAGATGTTTTTTGAATGCTGTTAAAGTAAGTAACTCCCTTCTGTTTGTAAGGGCATCGTTACAATTTTTAGAGACGAGTAGTGAAATCCTTTTTCCAAGTATTCCTGATGGGAGCATCATTTTGTTTCACCAAGGCGGGAAGTTCTTCGAGGTCCAATATTAATACTTAAACTCGTTTATAATTGCGGAATGCTTTGATTACCGAGACATCAACTATTGTTCAAGCGGCACTCCGCACTACCGGTAATTTTTTGTCATTCCAAAATTTTCGATAAGGTGTTTTCATTATTTCAGAAGTATTGCGTTCTTGCGGGACAGCTTTCCTTGATTTAAACACGTGAACCATTTCAAAACAAAAGAAAGCTTACGCAAATCATGATTTAATTTCGCCTTGCCGGGAAGTTTTCCTCCATATGATTGAAATAAAACAATAATTCCAGGAAAAGCTTCCCGCCAATACGGGGTGACATTTTCTCAAATGATCAACACAAATATGTAAGCAGAAAAATCAACAATTTCTAAGAACAGCATTGATTACAAAAATGTATATATATGTTATGGAAAATATTTAGCAAAACAAAGAGTAACACAAGGATAAAATAAAGAAGAATTTTTTAATGTCAAGTAACAAAAATCATAGAAGAGACAAGAACAATAAGGTCACACGGTCGTTGACTGGAGGAAGATCCATGAGAACAAAAGGATATTTTTTAGTCACGCTCAAGCATACTTTCCGTTGTAAAATAGGGAAAGTTTGAATTGAGGCATGTTTTTGGCAGAAAGAAGGTTAAACTAGTTTCTGGACTCAGCCACATGAATGTGTTTTCAGCTTACCAACTGAACGAAGTTTATTAAACAGGGTGGCTACTATTTTACGTCACAATATTTTCCAATTCCAAGACGAAACATAATTTTTTCCACGATTTCCATGACCAGGACAAATTTTTATGAAAAATCCCAATGATACCCAATAAACGTATCTACCTCAAGAAGCAAGACAGCATTTCTTGCGTTACATCAAAATAAAAAGAGCAACATATAATTAAGATCCTGCAAAAGTAAAAGGCCAATTCAAAACATTTCAACAACACAATTGATGGAGAGCACTGAAAGTTGGTTGCTGCAAAAAAGCAGCTCTCAGCAAAACAAAATATCCACAAAATCAAAGATACAAATATTCACATTACAGATATACTGTTGCAAAGGAAAACAAGATTAAATTTCATTATGTGATGCGATGCAACTATTTCACGTGCTTTCTTTCAAGGCAAAAAGTATTAATGAATTTTGCAAATCTGTTCGCCAAATATACAATTTTATTGAAGTGTCTTTCTTGGCGTATCATTGGAAAAAATCCTTTAATTCAGACAAATCTTCACTTTCACCTAAAAGAAACCCAAGCATATCTGAGATCTTCTTCTTGCTTTGCAGGTAATTTTAGGATTTTGTTGACATCACTACACTACATTACATGAATTTTTAGAAAAGTCATCATTCTGGGCATGCCTTGCTATAACTTCTGAATCAGAAATTTTAAAGAAAGAATGCTGGAAGTTTACTGTTAAAACTTCCCAAAAAGGACTCTTGACTTTTGTGTTGTTGCCCTCCATATCAACCAAAGGAAATTTCACTTTCCAAATAAAGATTATGCATTATATGTAAAAATATAAGAAGACGTGAGGAATTTTTAAATTGTGTGTTTCCCTCCAGGCGGTTGGAGAGTAAAGGAACAAAACTATTATCCAAATTTACTTCCCAAGTCTTCAAGCTATAAACCAGAACAAAATTTTACTTTTCAAACAAAGATAATGCGCTAATATGTAAAAATATCAGAATGTATTAGGACTTTTTAATTTGTGTGTTCTTCTCCATGCAGTTAGAGTGCGAAGGAACAAAACTATCATGCAAATTTACCTCTATATCCTCAAGTTATAAACCAGAGGAAAACTTTACTTTCCAATTAAAGATTAGAAAATTGCATGTAAAAAAATGAGAATGTACAATAATTCTATATTAAGTTAGGAACAGCTACCAGTTTTAAGTTAAGTCATTTAGAAGGTAAATTCCAAAACTAAATAAATAAAAATTCACAGTAAAAACTCCAACAACTTCAAAATATTGAGATATTATAAATTCATAAATACAAAAAGATATACCAAGGCAAAGTTTGTTGAGAGTAAAGATGCTTTTGGATCAGTGCAGAAAGTGAGGTGGCAGTGCTGTTTAATGTGATTACGTTTTTCACGTAAAAAGACAGATTAAAACAAACAGGTAATATCCATAACTTAAAAATTACTTGCCATCTTGATAATCATCATCATGTTCTTCCATATCTTCTTTCACTCTTCCTCCATCTCTTAATGTTCTTCTTAATAAGAACGACTTCGGCATATTTGATACAAATTTCGAAAATAACCAACTAAAATAGTTTCAAAAAATGATCTATGTGTAAATTAAATGAAATTGATATATCATTAACTATAAGAACATGTTATAAACATAAACGGAAGCTTCGAAAATGAAGCATTACTTCAGACTTGTTAAACAAGCCAGGAAAAGAACAGCGCCAGCCGTTCGCCTTCCGCAAACATATGTTGGCAACCATCGGCCGTGCTTTGTCTCGAGCTGCCCTTTTGCATTTCTTTAAATAATTAATTTGACATCAGGTTGCTCAATTCATCCAATGGAATGAGTTATTAGTACAAGAAAAGGCATTAAGTATTCATGTGGAGCAAAAATCGTTAAGACTATATAATGTGTGAATTCAACCTGTCCGCAAATGCAAGGATGTAAACAGAATGCACAGCAGGCCGATTCATTGCGTCCGTTATCAGGCAGAGGTTTCTAATTTCAACGGGGGTTTAAGGTTCAAATAAATTTACAATTTAATGCATGTTTTCATTTTCCTTTTGTCAGATTCTTGCAATAAACTTACTCTTGAAATGAAGCAAGTAGAGAAAAGCTATTTGCTTGAAACATTCTTTAACATTCCAATTCATACAAAATCGTTTATGCTACCTAAATGTCGAGAAAACCCCTAATTTTGTTTAAACATGTTGTTTTTCGTTAATATTGATGCCAAAGAGATACACGGGGTTCTGCTAAAACACAAGAAGTTTCTCTAATAATAAGCCAATTAGTTGACATAATAAATGTAATTGACCGTTAAAAAAACGCTGTCAAAGTAATCGACATAAAAACATCTTCTAAAACTGACGACAAAATGGAAATTTAAATCAAGTAATAACTATTCAGGTAAAATGATCCAATTCGTTAACTATTCAAACTCGGCGAGACCATATTTACAAATTCATGCATGTACATTTGCTTATTTCGTCCAGCTGGTAATGGCTATCAGTTGACGTATTGCACCGGTAAGAGATAAAAAGCGGAACCTGCAAAGAAGTAAATCGAAAATGAATTTTAAGATTCTTTGAAACAAATAGAACACCCCCGTTTATTACCAGAAATTTTCACAAATAGTCCGTGGATATCGTTGCAGTTCCAAGTGCTAGTTTTACAGGCGCTGTCAGTTGACGTATTGCGCCACCAAAGCAAGCAAATAATTGGTGCATCAACAATCAACTTAAGATTCTGTACACCAAACATAACACGTTCCTGTCTTTGTAAGCTTTTCAGTAGTAGTTTGTGAATATATTAGCAATAGATTTACAGTATCCAAATCATAGGCTTCCGTCCAAAACTTCTAAGACAAAAAAAGCATTTCTCGAAAACTTGAAAACTTTCTAAAAATTGAAAAATGAGATAACAACCAAGTCATGTATAACTAATGAATTAAACAATGTATTTGACATACGAGAAGAAACATAGAAAAAAGTTTAAACATCACAAGAAAAACTATTTTTGAAATAAAGCCATAGAAACAATTTTTCACCAAATCCTGACGCATTCATCCCAATGCAATTAGTTTCTACTGCGTATCACAGAAGTCGAATAAAAAAATCTTGTATTCGCTGCTATTCACTTTCAAGTTCAAACGACGCTAGATATTCAGCATTGATTGGTTTATTTTATGTCATTACGGAATTAATGATATTAAGCACATCATATAGCACAAAGTTTTATGAATAATGTACGCAAATAGTTAAATCAAATGCCAGTTTCCAAAAATATTGCCGAAGCTAAAGAAATCCAATAAAATAAAGTTGTAGATAAAACAGTATCCTGGACAACCAAACAAATTTAAGATTTACGACATTGGAGTTCCAAATAGATTTGAGAGATCCTTGAAGCTAGTAACTACATCAGCTAAAATATCATCATGCAAACACCATACCAGCTTCAATTCCAATTTCATTGGTCCACTTTCAATTCAAAGTGTGCGGGAACGCGCTCGATTACAGAAACAAAAACACTGTAAAAGATGCGGTTGATTGGTCAATTTTTGATTAGAATACAATGGATTTTACTTTTGATTGACATACATATTCGTTCAATTTTCTTTTTCGGAGAATAGATTCACGTTTTAACATTGCGTACCTCTCTACCAAACCAAAACCTCGCTTCTAAACGAAATGAAAAACGTTACCATTTGGAAAATTATTTGGTCACCTCGGGTGGCGATAAATCTGAAATATAATTCAGTCAAAAACTCTTTCATAATGGAAGCGACTTCAGATTATTGTCGAAAAATGCAGATCCTCTGTTTTCTTCTTTGCTGATTATGCATTAAAAAGTGAAGTGTGGCAATGATATTCTCAACAAAACAGACAATGGAATCAACATACATTGCAATTGATTTAGCAAAGGGATACACGTAACTGCACAATAATAAATAAATTTGTAATGTCATGAAATATACCGAGGATAGCACCAATTACCAAATCTTTAAACTAAAATAGACTAACATGTTTTATTTGATGTCTATCCTAAAATTTACTAATTTCAGTAAACTTTTATATTAAATGTTTTGAATTAAAAATCACATCTTGTTTGCAGGACAAGAAAGACAAATATACAAAGAAGGATTTAAAAGGTAAACATTGATTAAACTGTGTTTCCAAAATATACGAATAAGAAGTGCTTTCTTTAAGTGGTAAATTTACCAATACTAGAAAATTTATGAAAATTTCTTTCTCACAAAAAATATATTCAAACAACACTTCTTTTGCCTTTCAATTAAATTGTTCATATTTTCAATATTTTCAATAGCTTAATTAAATAGTTTATATTTTCATAATTTTACTTAATTAATCCAAATCTGTCTATTTTGCCTAAAGACAATATCAGGGGGGAAAGGGCAATTGTAGTCGGTATTAAATCTCTACAAAAAATTCCACACCTCTGTCTCCAACTACATTTTTGTTAACACGATTATTAAATTCAAAAATAAATCGATAAATAAATCATTAAATAAATCTTAAACATTAAATAAATAGCTTGTCAAGAGACAGTAGATTATCCAGTCAGAAAAATGTGTTATTGCAAATTCTGCAGAAACCCTTACCCAATTGATAACAGGTGAAGATATAAATCATTGATAAGACAAAGTAAAAGGAATTAGCAAATGTTGTGAGTGAAAGACTAAATAAAAACACAATTCCATGTTCTCTTCATTGGTCCATGCAGTGTCAATTAAGCGAAATATTTCTTTCCAAATGCTCATACAGGATGAATCAACAAAAGTTCAAAACTTCGAAAAATCACCAAATTGGATTTTCTTTACTGATTCAAAAACTCTTTTTCCTTAACGTGTGAGAAAGACAAAGTGAATTTCAGAAACTGCCGTTTTTTAGTTAATTTTGACGAATGATTGAAAACATAATTTTAAGCAATACTTTTCCAGACCATTGTAATTTAAGTAAAAATATTTCAAATCGATTAAGGCAGCGAATTATATTTTTTCGTCATATTTATATCATTCCAAACAAAATGAAGTGATTGCAACGTGCAATGACGTAATTTATTGATTTCTCATAGAAAATTATACCATAGATCAAAACCAGATCGCTTATAAACCGGCGAAATTACATGGTTTTTAATTCGCTGCCGGTAAAATGTTTGAAATTGCCCCCAATTAATTTAGCCATTCTTGTACATATGAAGCGTAAAAATAAGCTTGATTGGTAACGAATGACCTTGATTTTGGAGATTTGTATCCCGGTAAAACTTCGCTCAGAATGCAACTAGCAACGCGATTTCTGAACTAATATTTCCATTGGATAAAACTGAATTCAAACGGCAACTGTTTTTGGACTAATTTCCATTCAATAGATTTGCGAATTTTTATCTGCAAAACCTTTTTAATTTCCCAATAGTACAAAATGGCCCAAAAATATCTCCACGTTTGTAAAGATGCTATTGAGGGACTTTAATTTTGATAATTTGTTTTTGTGATCATTGATGTAAGAGGCTTCAACTTACAGCTTAATATTTTGTTTGCCAAAATCCACTAAAGCCCCGGCCAAACGACTGGATTTTTCATTAGATTTTTTTCTAAACATTTGTCAAAATGTTGGATGATGTGCAGAGGTGTTGAGAGTTGTTGGGAGAAAGTGGCCAAACGACTGGATTTTGTTCAATGGATTTTCGCTGGATTTTTTATGAAATTTTGAAGCTCATTTTTTTATGAAATTTTGAACACAGTCGTCCGGATCTTCAAATTGAATGATATCTTCACGTTCTTTTTCGTAAGACAACATTTATCTCTTTCCAACTTTCTCCAAGTCCATCTCGTAGGAAAAGTGCAGGAGCAACAACAGAACCCAGATTCAGTAATACGCATGCGTGTGCTTAACAATGTTGAGAAACCGGCCAAACGACTGAACACGACTCAATAACATCTCAGAACAATGGAAATTTAATCCTTTCCGTCACTTGTTCAGTAAAATTTTTGAAAGCGATCAAACTTCACTGAACAACGCTGAACACGTCTGGGCAATTCTGGACAAGGTGGCCAAACGACTGGATTGTTTAATGGATTTTTGTTGAGAAAGAAATCCAGTGAAAAATCCAGTCGTTTGGCCGGGGCTTAAGTAATCCCTGAGCAATACCCAAGGAAAGTCAAATCCATAATGTGGTATTTTTAGCCGATTTCAGCAGCAAATATCCTCTATATTCAGTTTCATTGAGTGTAACTCGGTGATTATTGGGTAGATTTTGGCAAGAAATGTATCGATTTTAAATGACATCCTTTTATATAATACTCAAGCCAAAACAGAATTATCAAAACTAAATTTCCAGTACCGCAGTTATGCAGGCATAGGTACATTGTTTTGGGCAACGCAGTATTTTAAATACCTTGAAATGCTATTCCCATTTTAAAACACAAAATGTCAGTGGTTGTTTTCTGATACATTACATGTAAATTCCAATCCTCTCTGATATATTTCGAGTAACATTTTGGTAGGCTATATGAAAGAAAAATATTCACATATCACGGAGAGATGAAGAACCGTAAAAAATATAGAATTTTGCAGATAAAGCACACAGCTTGGTGGAAACATACTTGAAAGATAAATATTCCATTAGTAGTAAAACTAGTATCACAGGGAGCTATGGCGGAGTGTTTTCAATTAAATTACAACAAATGGCAAAGAGGTGGGAGGTAAAGCCCATTTGCCCAGCAACCAGATGCTTTAAATAGTTTCCTTTAAAACGAGCAATTAAAACTATATGAGCAACATTTATTGTTTAGGAAACAAAGACTGCAGCATCTACTTTTGTTAACAATTCACTGATTGTAGAGTTAAAATGTTCTACAAATCTCAATATTTTTTCTTCAGTAGCCTGGCTGTCGACTGAGTATTCCATTCATTTGCCGAACATGTATATGCAGTGTGAGCAAGCACACAGCATAATAATACTTTCGTATAAAATTGTTTACACTTTTGCAAAGGAAGAAACAGAGCAAGATCACAAAATTGACGAATGTCTTCAATATTTCATAGCATTTTATCATGATTAAGAATTATTGATGTTTGCAAAGAAATTGAATTTTCTCTCGCATGTATTACATAGCTGGAAGCTGCTCAGAGTTCTTTCACATGCGGTTCAAAATGTGAATTATTTTATAAATAGTCTATTGTTCATATTCATTTAAAAGAGTCTAACCACTAACGAAAATGGCGGGTAGCTGATGAAAGAAAACTATAGAGTCAACGTAATTATGATTATAAATTAATGAATTAGTTTGATGAAGAAAACTCCACAGTACCTGCCTTAATAAGAGAATTATAATCTTAAACATCATGCAGAATCTTACTGGCCCTTACTGTTCGTAGAGACTTCAACTGATATTCTTTTTTAATCTAACCGACATGCTTTGCATTTTGAGTTATAAGAATACGAGCATGATATTAAACAAAGTTATTCTTTCAATCTCCGTATAAGTCATCCGTTCCTCCCAGAGTAATGGTTCTTTTTGGTTCTTAATTATAAGATTTCCATACAACTCCAGAAGGAGTATCAAAGAATGTAGACAAGAGAACACTTGTTGGGAATTTGGCCTAGGTGCTCCAAGACAATTTTGAAGCACAACGATAAATAAGTGCTCGAAAATCTAAAAAACACTGCGTGAGATTTTATGCTTGTGAAGTAAGAATGTTCCAATTCGTTTATAAGGATTTTCGAGAATTTAAAGCAGTTGAAGGAACTTCAGTCAGATGTCGTATTTCATACGTTCGATCCACAGTGTTGCATCTTGTTGTATTTTTATTTCGATCTAATTCATTTAACTCCTTACACTAAATCTATAGATTCGTGCTGTTCATTTTTATAGATTCGTGCTGCTCATTATTGACTAGATATAAGAATGTGCAACAGGTACACATAGCTTGCTAGTCTCAATCCTTTTAGAAATCGTAAAAATGCATCTCGGTCACCTGTTTTAAAAATGATTATAAGAAACAAAGCAACTGAAGTTAATCCCAAGCACCTTATCTAGTCCTAAAAAGATGTATCACCTGTTTCTCCGCTTTATAAAATCACAAATATTCATCATAAATAAAAACGTATTTCTGTAATGAGAATTCAAAACATTTCCGCAATGAAATTGCACCAAGCCTATAGACTCGCCTTAAAATCGTTCATAAATTTGCTCCTATCAGAGCTGATATCCTCTGTCAACAACGAATCATAAATTACAGTGTGGTTTTCAGAACTGGTAGGGAAACAATTTTTTTCAAGCAAAGTCTTACACTTGAGATAACATTTCGCGTCATTGAAGACAAGAACGCTGCAGTAAAAATTTTCACAGCTAATAGAACTGATGTTCATGGTTTATTTTTTTGCGATAAGTTCGCTTTGAGCAATTCAGAGACAATGAATCTTAAAATGCTGCTTCCTTCCAAATATACTGTTCAATATTTCAGCAGGCCAGTTTTGTTTCGTTGAAATGTTACGAAATATTACAAAATACGGAACTAGAAAACTCTGGAAATTAGGTAACAATTCTAGATTACCCTCTTTATTGAACAACTCATCTTTCCCATCACCTAATTCCAAGCATTGATTCCAGGTAAATTTATGAGAGTTAAATGTTACAAAAACCTAAAATACTCAAACGGTGATCAAATGAAGTAACTTTTAAATGCAAAGTGAGACCGCGGCTTTTTGTAGCAATTTTGTGACCAAGAGAACGAAGAAAATCTTACGCGAAAATAAAATGAAAAACAACGTTCTTCGGCCAAATGAGTTCCAGAAGTACAATGGACGTTTTAAATAATCATTGCCAGATTTAAAATGCTACCCTTACGTTGAAAAATAATACTCGTCATTATAATGATGAATAGGATGTAACTCAACATTTGGAAAGCTATAATATACGGGGCATCGAGAAGAAAATATCCGGGTTAAATAACCATGGCACGATTGTACTGCTAAAATTGTTCAATACACGTTTATACAGCTTTCATGGAGCAGCTGAAGTCTAGATATTTCTGTTTTTCTGATATTTCTGCCTTTTATATTAGAAGCTTCAAGTTTAACGCATTGCTCAATAACAGTTGAATTACGGACAAATTCAATTTTGGTGAAATCACTACGTGGCTTTATGATGAACATGAGCGTCAAAATCACACTAGAAAGTTCTGAATAGACTTTGCAAACTTGATGCTACATTCATATAGGGTTAGCTTCTGACGGATGGCCATGAGTAAATTAAAATATTTAATCAACCATGATGTAGTAAAATCGATTTAGCCAATAATTAAAAAATGAAAACCACAGCTTTGAATCGTAATATAGGTCTTCCAGAGATTTCCTTTTCTATCAAGTCTGGCATAATTGTTTCCTATTAGTTTCCACAATACCATTGGCTTTCCAGCTGCGAGATCAAAGCTATGCAGAAAGCAATCTGAGAGCTTCTTAAGAATGGAAAACAAATGCTCAATGTTTCATTCAAAACACTACTCTGGTTTCAAGAAAACTGTTAATTTTCGTTATCATTGAACATGACTTGCAGATTATTGAATAGGTTTTGAAAAGCAAGGTATAAAACTTTACGCTAAATCCTCTACCACAAAATAAAAAAAAACAGAGCTAACCACCACCCAAGTTCCTCTAAACAAGCCTTGCGAACTTGTACCTTTTTTAGACATTCGGTAGGAATAAATAACAATCGTTAACCAACATTTATATATCTTAAATGCAAAAATTGATACCCAGGAGTTGTTTAACTTCAAACCCCAAATTTTCCAATGACCCATGTAAACATAAGGCACAGCACACAAAAAAATCTCGTGCTCATTTTTATATTTAAATTATTCAAAAGTAACAAAAAGTCCTAAAAATTTACAAAATCGTGTGTTTCATTTCTTCAATTCGACTGCATCTCGTCCAGGAAACATTTTTAACAGCAAAAACAACTCAATTGAGACAACTGAAAGACAATTTCATGGGTCGCTTTTTAAAATGGCCCGTTGACTTTGTGTTCAACTTGGAAGTAGGCAATGTTCTCAGAATCAGGTCGACGTTGAAGAGCAACACGTGTTGGATAGCAGTGTTTACACCATGTCAGAGAAATTTTCATGTGACCTACAAAGCAGAGTAAATTTAAACATTTATTTAGAGTAAATTAAATTTCCTCGATTCAATTTTCTGAACAGCTTTCATCTTTCATCGGATAGCTCTAGCGAAATGTAAACAGCAACCCTGTTCCAATGCAAAGATCACGACGCCACGACAACTATTTTGTATAGGGTCAACAAAATATAAAATTGTTCTTTCATACATCATTTTCATGTTTTCATTTGAATTTAAGAAGAAACGTTTTGTGAAGTTTTTCCCAGTGCCTCTAGTTTTGGTGTGCTAATTTGTGGTTTGAAGTTAAAAAACTCTGCAGTCAGAGCACCAATGCAAGGTATCGAATGGTAAGTTGTTAAGTATAATTATTTTTTAAATTATGAAGCAAATTTCAACAGTAAGATTATTATCAAACTCCACATAATTAACAACATAATTCAAACTCCACAAAATACAATCCTAGTAATGATAATATTTATTCTTTTCGTGTGTTTTCATATTTGATCTAAATCTCACACAATTTCCTCTATGCTGGATCACATTCAAACCTGTTTTGCATTAGTTTAAGCAATGATAACTCCGAAATAATAATAATTATCATTGTTAGTATTTAAAAACAATTAACATTTCTGAAGAATAAATAATGAAGATTGAATCTTTTTTGTTTTTTTTTCTCAGTAAAACGAGAACATGAAAAATTACTGTAATAGCAATAATAGTATTACTAATAATGTTAACAACATTTAAAAATTAATTTTGACTACAACACTAACAAATTTGCTTGCAACAATTTCTAGAGTTTCGAAAGCAATGCAAAACAGTAGAATACACATACACGATTTAATAACTGATTTCATGTTAATCAAACATGTAAGTACCATTTTGCTAAGAAGAATTAAATTCTCTTTAATTCACGAGGTACAAAATTCTAAAACTTCGACCTACCTCTGAATTGAATTAATCTTTGATCAATGCCTCATCCCAGGGTCCATGAATATTGCTGTTTAATGATTTTAAATAAAACAAGTAAATACGTATGAAAAGAGCTGTTGAAAGATTAAATTTCCGTATGCAAAATAGCACATTATAATAGTCATTTCTCTCAGAAGAATTATGCAAGTAACTATCGTTTTTTCATATGACGTAAAATTGTAGGTCTTATCTCTTCGTTGCAATTAGAACTAAAAACAAATGAGTACGCAAGGCTTGACAATGTTTAGTTTCTATTCTGTACATATTTAAAACTTTCAATGAAATTGAAATAAAATCAAAAGCTTTAGAAAGAACAGGAACAGGTTTTTGTGGATTACAATATGCTCGGGACCATAAGTCAAAATTTAGATTCGATAATAACAATAATAATAATAATAATAATAAAATATTAATAGTAATAACCACAGTAAATAAAACCACATGAGACAATGTATACGTATTAGTAAGGCGTTGATGATATAACGGTAAATAATCAATATAAAGTTAAATAATCAAATAAAATAGAAACTAAATATGTTTGAACATAAAGTTACATACTTTTTGTGCATTTGTAGTCTCACCATCCACCACGGAAATACCAATATGAGAGCAAGATGGGATACTGTCACTGCCACTGCAAAAACCCGAGAAACAGATGCTACTAATGCGATGGAGATCCCACACAATAATGCAGTAAGAAATACAAATGCTACCTCATTGCGGTTCTTGGAAAAATAAAAACAAAGCCTATGAAAAGTTTATAAAACTTCTAAATGATAAGTAGTCTAAAAGAAAGGCAACCAGCCTCACATGTGGATAAGTCAAAATCTAGAATTTGATGAAGCGGGCTGTACTTCATTGCATAAAATTAACCGTTTAACAGAAGAAACACTTAAATGATGAATAAATTTAATATTCTTATTTTATAATTAAATAATGAATAGGCTTAGTATTCTGGTGTTTCTCGATGTTTTGCTCTGAGGGCAGGAGACCTTCATGGTTATTTTCATCATCAGTACCGCACTTCGAAATTTAAAATACAAAAAGACTTTACGTTTGGAGAAAGCAACATATCCACAGTCTGATAAGGAAAAGGGTTATCAAATTCATCTATTTCTAAGCAATAATATTTTTTCAAAATTGGTGCAGAACAATTAAGATTCTATGAATGTTGCAAAAAATTTGATAAGATATTATTTAATGTCAGGATCACATTTCTGTGATTAATTTAGGAACTTAAAAAAGTAAATAAGTAATTATTTATGAAAAAAATTCTATAAAATTAAAATGCAGAAAGAAAACGTGAAATACCTTAATCTTGGTTCTAATTTGCGGTAAAAGTGAAAACAACTGCATTGCCATCATTATTGTTACAAATGTGTGCCATGAAGTAGGCAACCTAGATGCAAGGCATACCGATGCAAATATGCTGGCATTAAGTGAAGGTGATCTTGCTACGCTGAAAAAAATAAAATACAATAGTTATAGCAAAGAATGTTTATACTTTTGTATCGTTTCCGTGTTTCTCTTCAAAAAGCAAAATACAAGATAATTCTGTTCGCATTAAAAACGCAGAGCTGAGGAAAAAAATGTTTCCCTTGCAAAATCCGAAAAGCACATGGATATAAATAGGAGAAAAGTTCAAAAACATGTTTGGAGTAAGATTACTATTATTCTATTTGCAAAGCAGAAAGCAATTTTCATCAGAATTTTAAAGTTACCAAGCACACTAAGTCAATTAAAATAAACAACACAGATCAAATAATTAAAATGGCATTGCAAATTCTATTTCATTCATGCATTTCTAAGCTGAATCGTAACATGCAAACAGTATTCGTAAATTTAGGCCGCAAAAACATATAAACAAAGTTAAAGCTATGTAAAAAAAAACACTATAATCCTGCATAATACCCGATAAAATATGCACACAATACCTATATTACTATTTATATTTTATTCAATTAATTTGGTTGAAGAGGAATGAATATAACTATTAAAATATCAATGCGAGCCTTAAAAAACATGGAGATTATTTCTTTGTCTTGAATTGTTCCCCATTCTTCTATTCCGAGCTCACTGTTACATGGGCAAAGTTCCGAGACGACCGACAAGGCGGTACGATTTAAATATGTGGTACAAAACATGCAAAGAACAATGTCAAAGAATTAGACTCGAAAAAAAATGTTTTAGGGTAAGTAGAATGGATTTTACGAGTAAAATATCTTGATATAGTACATCATGAAACATGATAATTTTACAAAAAGATTCACTTCTAACGATTTAATATCACTTTTTCACAGCGATTGCGCGAAAATCTTCCCACAATTTTGTCAAAGCATGCACAAATTTTACAAAAAATTTATATACATTGATTTTCGCACATGCGCAGTGAAAAAGTGATATTAAATCGCTAGAAACATCTTACAGTAAAACCATGAGAAAAACGCATAACAATGCTCTACATGGCAGAAAATGGAAGTAACGATGACGTCATCAAAATCTAAAAATAGCATCCAATTTAATTTTGATAATGTCACAATGTGCCCCTGTGCTCCGTTAATATGTTGACTAAGTTTCAAACTGAAAATTTCGTAAGAAATCTACAAAGCAACATATATATCTACAAGTACCCTCTTAAAAACCGGTTGCCATGACAATTGTAAACATGTAAACATAAAAACAAACACATTGCAACATTCCTAGATAGTATTTAGGAAAAGTCAAAAAGTTTCATAAGCATCTGAACAAGGCTTCTAGAGTTGTGTCAAAATATGTAGGAGGGTCCAGATAGGGTTAAGAACAAACAATATATGTCATATATCTGGACATCATGTGTGTCATGATCTAATACTGACCAAACATGTTTAAAATTGAAATTATAAAGTATCAGAATGAAATTATGCAGTATTAGAACATTAAGTTAAAATTGATTAATATCACTCGAATCTAACTTAGCATATTTAGAATTTAAAACATGCCTTTTCCGGTAATTTCATGCCAAGGTAACAGTTATTACCAAAAAATATCCAAGTAAAAACTAAAATATGTTTGGAAGAAATGAAACTTGAAAACATTTTCTGTTTTCAGATAAGTAACTTGAGGTTCATTTAAATCTTTAGAATAATTTTTTTCATTTTCAATTTCAAAGTCAATTTTGATTGCACCTTAATAATTTCCCTACTATTCTTTGTAGAAAATCATAACAATGTAACAGTTATATATACCTATATATAAAATTTTCGATGCATGTGATAATGAGGTGGTGTGTTATCACGCTTACCCGGCTTCTTCTGAACTGTAATCATGAAATAAAAGATTGGTCGCCAACATGCACACCTAAAAAACCATTGTTAGGCAACAAATAAAATAAGTTTCAGTGAAACGATCAGTATTGCAAGCAGTTAAATAATCAGTTAGAGAAAAATTATAATACCAGGTGACCCAAACAAATTCACACGTTTGCAGAGGTATTTTTCAAAATTTAGAAGACCAAAAATGTTAAATTTTACTCTAAACATGTGATAGGGGGAAACGTAGAATTTGGGATATCAGTCAGTCATATGTGACCATGTTTCATCAAATTCAATCATCTGGGAGAATATTTCAAATGTTTCGCATTGTTGACATATAATCTTTTTTTAATAAAATGAAAGGCTTCAAATGAAAAGGAAATTCGAAACAAGAAACGAAACCATAGTAAAATTTAAATTTGTTAAATCGTTTGATGTAAAAATTTGCAAAAGAGAATCAAAAATCGAAAATTGAGGAGTGGCATTGAAAATTGAGGAGTGGCTTGGATTCTCAAGTCGGCATTGAAGCTGGGAGGTTGTTTTAATGTCAATACGTCAAACAGAACTAATGGCAGCGTCTTTGAATCGACTTGAAACTTTGTGTATTAGGGCAGGTTTAATTTTGATTTTTGACTGTATGATACCCCGAATTCTCAGTTAGCCTCTCGGACGTTGTTTTGAGTACAATTTAAGATTTTAGCCTACTAGATTTCAAATAATAGCCCTGCAAACGTGTAAATATTTTATTAGGTCACCCAGTGCAACGCATCTAATATTAGCCAATCTTATCAAAATATCTGATTGTACCTTAACAGCTAAATGTATGAAATCTGAATTAATTTAATCCAAATAAATCTAAAGCAAACTCATGCAATCTTTGCAGATGACACCCGCTATCACAAACCCTTTGGCAAATTAAGATTAATTTGATATTACAAATCCCCCAGGTCATAGACAGTAAGCTGCACAAAACTAACCAAAAAGATAATCAAGGAGGAAAAAATATTCGAAACCATAAGGGATTTGTTGACATTTTCTACGAGAATCAATGAATATGCTTCATTTTCTGCACGTGATTTGCCAATTATGCCCCGAAACATTGGCTGCTGTAGAAGCTGCGTGTCAAAAATACGGAAGAATACTCTTTCTCTACTTAGGCGAGGGGCAATGGAATGCTTCAAAATTTCCAAAATATTTTTGGTAAACATGGAACAACATAGATTAAGTTAAATTGGTACTGAATTGCTAAGCATTGCTGGCAGCGAGTGAATCCAAAATATCATCTCTTGTTTTATTTAAGCTGCGGTATTGTAAGTTTGCAGATCAGATGTCACACATTGGTTTCGCTTTTTAATTTTTAAACAGAACAGGAGAAAACGTGGGTGTTGCTGTGAAACTATATATGGATATTAATTGACTGTCCAATACGAATATAAAGTTATTTTAAAGTTCTTTTAAATTTACCAGATAAAAAAATAGATTAAATATTACTATACTATTCTAATACTCACGGTCATCGCATAAATAGTGTCAGTGCTGATAGTTTTTGTCAAAGTCTTCAGCAACGGTGAAAGACCAAAAACCAGTAATGTTAACAGGACTGAACTTTTAAAATCTTTTTCTGCAAAAATAATATACATTGAATTATACAGTAGAAGCAATCACTGAATATAAAAAAAAATGTAAAATGGACAATAAATCTGTTCAAATCCAGCAATAAATGCATTCCTATTAGCCCTAAAACCATGGGCTTCAGGAATCGTGGTGTGTTTTTCATTTTTGCGTGGTTTCTATTTTTAAAATAGAAAACACATACCACAATCCTAAAGTCCATGCTAAAACATAAAGAAGCGTGAATTGCAAAATGCTAAAGGGTAAAAAACGATTTTGGTTTGCTAAGATCTCGGTGATTACCCTGCTAAATAAATTTCCTTAGGTATTAATCGGTAAGTCAACTCTCAGCGAATTACTACAAAAAACTTTGGAAGCTACTTAAATTATATTTTTGTCACTACACTCCGCCAAACCCTAAGCGTCTTTTTGGGTCATCCGGTCAAACAAAACATTTCCAATTTTTATGTTCATATTTCTTCAATTGATTAGGCTGAAGTTACACTATATTCACAACATTTCAGGTAGAGTGACGAGCTACAATTCTCAAACCACAAGCGAGAAAATAGTGAGAAAATCGTTTACTGTGTAAATTTATAGATACATTTTTATTGAGTTCAGTCCAATTCAATAATTCCCACGACCATCAACGATTTGATCATGGAAAATAATAAATCATAATGAAATGTTTTCCGTCGTCATCCACGAAGTAATTTCCAAAAAACGTACTTATTTGTAGTTGTAGTCCTTCTCTTATTCCCACATCAGCTAAAAGACCACCAACATAACACAAAACTGCGAGGCATAAAATAATTGTGAAGACTGCAGATGGAGCAACTATTTTTGTGTCCATGTAAATGAAGACAGATACAAATATGCAAACACTGGTGATAAAAGACAGAAACTTAAAGGCTACAAAATATGAATATACAGCATGACTATTCTAATTTAAAACTAGTCTCCTCAAAGAAACACCACAAAGTAACAAGAGAGGTTTTAAAGATACATAGTTTCCAAAATATCTCCTGTGTCCAAAATTAAGCATATTTAATTATATGTCAGGAACTTTTGCATTTCTGTAAAAACAAGGCTGGTTGTATTATTTTTAGTATTGTGAACCGTGGATATGTTCCCTCAGAACAGGTTTTTACAAATTAAGAAAGCTAAACATAGCAAGATGTTGGAAAGACGCTTCCACTATTTAAGACAAATATGATACTATAGTACTACGCCACATGGCTACTTTTGAAAATTTACACTTACCAACTGAGCTGTAGAGAAATCATTCCAGATTCATAAACCAGAGTCGACAAACTATACACTTTTGTATTTACTGCAGAAAAATAAATAAATTCAATTTTAAACATTTTAATCTATAGTTGAACCACCATATTTCAAAATTTCAAAGGTAATCAAAATTTGTCCAAGATAGTGAGTATTGGAGTTGAATAAAAACTGAAAGCGTTAAAAGAAAATAGCAAATAGTTCGAGTTAGAGAGGTTGAACTCTAAGTTTGAATGTAGTAGACATCGTGGTTACTCAAAATTTCGCGTCAAAGTAATTGTTGAATATTTTATCGTAGCTCCATAAAAGATGTTGAACATAAAAAAGACTGGCAATAGAAAAATTCAAACAACAACCAGCATCCGGCAAGATACTCTTATTTTACAAGGTGGTCAGCTGATAAAACAAAGGAATCAGATCAATTCCAACAAGATTTAGTCCAGTGTGCATTCACCAGAAGAAATTGTTTTGTACAAAGTCTTAATCGTTCGAGTTTCAAACAACAGAAGAGAATATCCAGGGCGAGACTCTTGCCTAAACCATCAAACCCTGAAGATCTAAGCGGCATGGAAAGCGAGACCTTGCCTGATGATTCGGGCCTTGACCTTGCCTGATGATTTGGGCCTCATTGCTGATCTATTCGACTCAGCTCAGGTGCTTCCATCTTTATTGGCAGAGCTAAATGCAAAGAGCTCCCTTCTCTCTGACCCTTATATTCGGGATTTTTATGAGTCGATCAGAAGACAGTAACATAATATATTATTGATGGCCTCTGATATTATCAATGACATTTAATATAGCAGAATAAGAGATTTAATATAGCAAAAAAATGTGCAATTGCATGCTGCAAAGGTCTCAAATGTCTACCTGGTAACACTGTCGCTCAAAATCCGCGAGATTATAAATCTCAAAATGTTTGATAGCTGAGGTTTGATACCGGGTGTCCCGAGAAGGTTACGGATTTGATTGAATCTGACGATGAAAATATTACCTAAAATTCTATGAGATGCCTTTTATGTTGCTCATTGATAGTTAAATTAATCAAAAATTCATTGTTTGATAATTTGGTGCCTTGTAACTTGAGATACTAACTTTTGGTTTGAGGGTAAGGCACAATTTCAACTTCAAAAATAAATGTCTCAAGTTCCAATATACCAAATATGTCAAACGAGGTATTTTTGATTAAGTTAACAATCAACGAGTAACATCAAAAACATTTCGTAGCATTTTAGGTAAAATTTTAGGTAATCATCAACAGACTCAATAAAATTTTAGCCATTTTTTTGGGACACCAGGTAAATTTAAAAAACAGTTAACGATCAAAGAATTCTAGCGGGAATTTATGAAACACGAATTTATATTGACAAGAAAAAGATTCTCATCACGAAGAAGCTAAAACATTTGATAATTGCCCTTGGTTTTGTCTGGGCTCCAATAATGATGGAAGTACGGGGGAAAAGTGAACTACCTTCAAAAATATAATTTCTTTTCGGCGATACAGTATATATGTTATATGAAATCAATTTTGTTTGCAAATGTATCCCGATGATTTTTAGTCGATATTTATTCAGATCTTGAAATTGGATTTTAATGTCTGTCGTAAAATATATTGGTATTGGAATGTGAAGAACTCCTTAGAATTCTTAAATCTATACATATTTTCGAGTTCTAACTGTATTCTATCTGTTTTAGTGATTTCTTTGGTAAGACGTTTACTTTAACCCAGCCTAGTTAGATTGGTCGCCAATGAAAGCTCTTTTACAGGAGAACGAAAAGAGATTCGAGAATCCTTTTAATGCTTTAATCGATAAATTTACCTAAAGATGTAGTGTCAGAACAAAATTTAGTTATTCTCCCTCAGATCCAACCTCTCTGATATATTCTTCAAAAACGTCATAAAAGTTCACTCTTCCCGTCTTACCCTATTCTATATCTAGAGACATTTAGCCTTGACCCTTCGAGCGGGTCAGGGCCGTCGAGAGACAGTTTGGACCCTGGAGTGATTTTGCTACGGGGTCAAAGAGGGTGGGAGGATCACGCCCTTGATACTCCCGGAAAATGAAGAAAACGCCCTAGAATAATGATATGAAAGAGCTGTAAGGTTTTTTGGGACATACAGTATTTATGACCTTCCAGAGTACATTGTTTGACTGGAAAAATGGTCGAAAAATGAAAAATGACACCAAATGTGGCTATATGGTGGGGGTATTGATGACCGAATGACAGTAATAAAGAAGAAAAGAAATGATAACAAATTTGTATTCAATATTAATCAAGCGCTTGAAGGAGACAAAAAAGACTGTTGGAAAGCCTTCTGCTGGAATATGTAGAAATATCTGCAGTTAAAGAACGAACAGTTAAAGGACAAACAATTAGTTAGCATAGAAAAGTATATAGAAAAATTAAGATAATATATAGGCAGCAAAATTGATTGATTGGTCGATTGAAAAGAGTACAAAAGCAATTGAGAGTCGAAGAGGGAATTTCAACCAAATCTAGCCGTCCAGTCATTCCTCCATCATTGCGCAAAATAATCGTTAAAGAAAATCATAATATCGCACATTTAGGAATCGACAAGATATATTCATTATAAAAAGATTGCTTCTATTGGCCAAACATGTATGCGTAGATTCAATCTTTCATCTTATCGTGCGATACCTGTCAAAGAACAAAGTGTGATACTGCTCCACCAAAAGCACCATTGACTGAAATGTTCATCCCCAGCGCTCCAATGCAGTTTATATCTGTAGATATAGCGTACCTTCCAAAAGACAACAGCGGATACCAATATACTCTACTGATTGGTGATATTTTTTCAAAGTTTATCAGAACTGTTCCAATGAAAGATCAAACAGCACCACTGATTGTTGATGCACTTTTGAAGAACTGTATTTTTATTCATGGGACACCATTTTTCCTCCTCTCAGATCAAGGATCTAATATTGATGGCAAAATTATGCCAGAAGTTTGTGTTACTCTTGGCATCGAAAAGCGTCAATCTTCCGCTTATCATAACCAGGGGAACGGTTTTGCCAAAAGGAACATTCGTTCAGTAAAAGACATGTTGAGAGCTGTGTTATTACATTGTTGCCTTCCACAACATAAATGGCATTCTATATTGTTTAGTCTCATTTTTGCTTTAAATACAACCATTAGCAAAGCAACCAGATGTGTTCCTTACGAGGTAGTATTTAGAAGACCTTCCATTTTACCAAACAGGATATCGCTTTCGGTAAAATCCCGGTTGAATTTGAGAATAAATGTGGTTATTATAAATGTGGTTATTATTAAGTTATCCTTTTCCTTCGTTGTCATGGCATGAATTGCAAACTATATTATTTTATTATCCTTTTTAGTCGAAAAAATGTGACAAAAACTGAATCAAGAGACTTCATGCTCGAACAGGAAAAGAAAGATGGACACTGTCTTGTTTAAACTGAGTGGCTGCAGAAAATATTTCTGGGATGAGGCAATCTGGGCCATCGAAAACAGCGAAATTGGAAA
>JAYJMH010083306.1:0-32265 GCA_036873815.1 Phacellophora camtschatica | reverse complement strand
GTTTCTAAATTTACGAACTTCTTTTGGCCTATTTGTTGTTGTAAATGTCCCGACAACCACGTCGTTGAATATTTGAATGTGAAGCTGGCAACTCCTTTTCTATCGCAGAATGCTTATTAACAATGTCATTATGATTATCTACACATCATTTGGCATTAACAAAATCTCAAGTTAGAAATGTCTTTAGATTTTATGACTAGCGTGCCACACGCTTTTCTTATTTCTAGACAGCAGACCGAACAACAAATACCACGATAACAAACCAAATGCGCTGCGTCAAAGAATTAACATCGGTTCTTGTCGTTTACAAGAACCAGCAAAAGTAAAATTATGCCACTAACTTAAAGTTTACAATCTAAAATTTAGATTAAACGATCAAATGTGACACATGCATGTTAAGAAAAATAGATATATAAAATACATGACAAGTTTGAAATCATGAACCCCTAAATTAGAGTGGCAGGGATAGCATTAAAATATCGAAATACCATGTTTCCATAATGGTCCCCTTGTTTCCTTCTTGTTTTTGTTATTCTTAATTCATTTTTCTCCACAGTGTCACACTCATGTCGTCACATTTAATGACATCAATCATTAAGGGCCGGTCATTAAATATCGTGAGGGGCAAGGAGAAGAAATTTCAGACAAGCAAAGGAGGGGCAAAAAAGCGATAAGGTTTCATCGTGCACAGCACAAGTAAGTGCCGTAATAAGTTGATTAAGCCCCTGGGGAGGCTTAGTCAAAATTCGACCTTTAATAGGAGGGCTTATTCGAGAGGCGGCCTTACTCAAAAGTCATAAAGGTGCCAGTCATTAAACGGTGATGGGGCAAGGAGAAGAAATTTCATTCGAGGAGGGACAGAAAAAGCGATAGGGTGTCATTGTGCACAACACAAGTAAGCACCGTAATAATTCGATTAAGCCCCGGGGAGATTCGAAATTCGACCTTTGACAGGGGGGCTTATTCGAGAGGGGGTCAACTCAAAAGTCATTAAGGGGCCGGTCATTAAATATGGCGAGGAGGTGGGGGTTGGAGGAAAAATTTCAGATCAGCAAAGGAGGGACAAAAAAGCTATATTTTAGTATCCATTCTGCGGAAAATATTTGAAGGTTTCATTGTGCAGAGCATAAGTAAGTAAGTATCATTTTGCCACTAAAAGTTTACAACGGTCATAAGACAAATGAAAGTTATAAAATATTTAAACATTTAAAAAATCACAAAACTCCTAACTAGAGAGTGGCAGGGATAACATCAGAAAGGCGAATGAGTGAGTGAGTTATGCTACTCTTGCAAGGTATGGGTTTCTGCGCTTGACGCAGGGGGGCCCATTAGGGCGACCCCGGTCCTTCCTCTCGATGTGACCACACCTCGTGATTCCTTTTGCCTTTGCCTGGAATTACAGAGAGTTAGCAGCTCTCCTCACACTGTCGCAGCAAGTATGACCTTGGTGGGATTCGAACCCACGACCTTGCGGTTATGAGTCCGGCGCCTAAACCACTAGGTCGATTAACAGCACGTGATGGACCTTAATTCCAGCACAAGCCAGCGAACCAATTTATTCAGAACTAAACTCACATAAATAGCATCTGACACCAGTAAAATATTTCTAATGCATTTAATCCCTTGAAATATTATATTTCTTTGTCAACGAACCGTGTGGCTCTTCCAAACAATGGCTCTGACAAGAAGGTTAATAAACTGATGTAGTCTGACAAGAAGGTTAATAAACTAACCTGTGTTTACTGCCCAGTCAGGAAATCCTTCAACGCAAAATTTTGGAGACATGACATCTTGGTGCATATCCAGCAGTGTGTAGATTCCATACTTTGCTGCTTTTGAAACAATCGTCTGTATTATCTCCATGTAAGTTTCGTTGTATTTACCTCGCTTTGGAACGTAACCTGGCAACATCATTCCTTGAAAAGAAATTTAGGAAACTGAACTCACATTTACTTCCAAAATACCAACTAATATAGGAATATTTTTCAAATTCAGCGGCTCTTTCAACCAAATCTGCTGCTTCGCATTCTCTGATTAACAACGGATATATAGTGAAGAACTCCAAAAAAGTGTTTCGAGTTGATTAAAGAGACGGAGGTGTTTTGTGTGCAGTGCAGTAAAATATTCATTTTAAAACAAACAAATTTCAGTATTTGCCTCATTTACTACCAAATAACTAATATGACATCCATGATACCCATGATACCCATGGTCAGGGATTTTCGCAATTAAAAATACATCCACACGCACGATGCTGTCCCTGTTGACATGTATACCTATATGAGAGTCACCTCCCCTACCCAGTTTCTTAGGTTACATTAGGTTGATTTCTTTTCCTTATCCAAAGCATGGCAATTTTAAAGAACTTTTTGAAATTAACTATGACAAACATCTAGCATGCTGGACTTTCTAAAATCTGGGGGGCAGTACCAGATAACTTAAGTAGTAGGGCGTGTCATACATTTTTGGGTCTGGGATTCGGTAACAGAATTTTGGGTCTGAAACATTTTTCAACAAAAAATATATTTTGGCTCAAAGAATTTGAAATCCTATATTTTTGGGTAAAATATAAAGAAATAGCATAGAAATGTAAATAGAAAGATTTTATAGGTTTCTTTATAGATTTCAAACTTGCAGCATAATGTGTGTCATCTTATTATTATATTTTTTGGTTAGCGTTTTCATTCCTTTATAATCTTGGGTCAGCTCAAGATTTCCTTGGACACGCCCATATACCCGAATTAGATGGTACTGCCACCCTGAAAAACGAATGAAAAAAAAAAACAACCCATAGAAACACATACCCAGTACATACCTAATCTAATTACGTTCAGACCAAGGTCTTGCAAGATTTTCATGTCAATTTCAGAAAAAGAATCCTCGCTGTATCCTTCCACATCCGGATGGAATGGAAAATGTTTCATCACCACGTTTGTGCCATGAAAAAATCTCTCCCTTCCTTGGCTGTCAACCAACTGTTGGGTTTCTGGGTTTACACTTATCAGCAACGATGCATCGTTCTGCAGGGGTCGTCCTCCAATGACAAGGCCAATCGTAGTGACAAACAGCAAAAGAAAAATGACTGCCATGCAAGAACGCAAATTTGCAGAAATTCGTGCCATTCAGTTACTGTATTGTCCAATCTGGATTTTGTTTGCTGGAAAGCAACAACAATCGTCGCCAAACTAAGGTATATTTTTGCAAAGTTCTCTTTGATATATTTTGTACTTCCGCTTCAAAATATATTGTCATGAAATCAACACAACACTCACGTGCAAAACATTTGCAAAACTGTTGAACATCCCTCCAAACAAAGATCTGAAATGCGATGAACCTATAAACCCTGCATAGACAATCAACAATGGTTGGAAAACAATATTACGTTTCATCCAAATGTCCAACGAAATATATACCGGGTGTCTCCAAAAAAGGAACAGCTTAAATCAAGGCTAGTGTTGCGAGTTTAACTCAAATTTATTTGAAGCAATTTTTAAAATATTTCTCGGTAGTCAACTTAAAAATTGATACCTAATTTGTTATTGTTTATGCATCAAGAGTCGAGATAATACTTCAAATTCAAAGTTCAAATTTGCCTCCAACCCAAAACAAGAGGTCTAGATTTTTGTCTAAACTGCGTTTTTAGATCTCCTAAATAATAGCATTTTACGTAATGAATTTAATGGTGCTTGGAAAAACATTCAGAAATGAATCTGAAAACTGAAGTGCTTTTTTTTCAGCAATTTTTACCAAAAAATTTAGTCACGTACAACTGATTTTCAAGATTCTTTTTGGAATCAGTGTTCAGCAGTGTTTTCAATTAAGCCCCGCCTTTCGAATAAGCCCCTTAGCACCCTTATTTTGTCAAAACAGATAATACTCTTTTTAGATAATACTCTGCATCTGTTTTAGATAATAATTATCCTTTTTTTAAATAATATCTCACGGAAATTTACTTTTGAATAAGCCCCCCTATTTAAGGTCAAATTTTGAATAAGCCTCCCGGGGCTCAATCGAATTATTACGATATGTTGTCTGGAACACCGCCGTGATTCAAAAAAGTAATGGCACCACATGATAGTTTCCGCCTCTGACCACAGTTTTAAGTCTCGTTGACACAACATCGGACCCGTAATTCAGATCAATCCCCCTCTCTTAAGTCAGCCCCCCTATCTTAAGTAAGTCCCCCTCCTGAAGGGGATTTTTTAAAATAATCCCCCTCTGGAATAAGCCTTCCCCCTATTTTGTCAATTGTCTATTGAGTCTTTTTTAGAAAATACTCACGCTTTTTTTAGATAATACTCTCAGAAAAGCTGATTTTTGAATAAGCCCCCCTCTCTCATAAGCCCCCCTATCAAATGTCAAATTTTGAATAAGCCCCCCGTTTTTCAGAAAGCCAGTCTGGATAAACCAGACCTTAAAAGGAAGTAAGAAGTGAAGCGACATGAACGAATTCAAAACTGGTTTTGAATCAGTTTGGTCAAAAACAGAGAACATCACATTCAAATTCTTTTAACTACCATATTTTATTCCAATTCTAACGATAACAATTTCCAAACCCCCTATCTAATGAGGGGAACATGCCCCACTCTCCTTGTCAAAAGTCGGCAAAATTATCAAAGACAAATAATGTAAAAATAGTGACCTTTTGGTGTATATTTTGGCACTCATATTCAACAATATTTTGTTTTCGTCATAATCCACCTCAATTTTCTCAGATTTTCCCAACATGGCGCCGCCTTTGCTGCTCCTTTTCATTTCATTCATCTTATTTTAATTCGAAATTACATTCTAGTTCCCAGAAATCTGGAAATTAATCTAACTCGAAAAAATGGAAATCTGGAAACTAATCTAATCTTCGAGCAATCGCGTAATCTGGAACTAATCTAATCCTAACTCCTAAATCCTTGAAAGTAGCCAACATACTCTTTTCACATGACAAGCGAGCATCAGCATATGTACCACATGATAATTTGACAGTGCTTTATCTCTGTTGACGCTGCGCTGCATCTGCTTACTTTGATAAATAAAACTGAAACTTGTAGCAAGTCAATAAGGAGAAAGATTAATTTGTAAAACGAATAATCTCGATAATCATTTATTTTCGTGTTTTCTACTGTTTGGTTTTTCATCACCCATGCCTTTTAATTTTTATTATGCGTAGTAAGACACAATAAAATGCATTGGTGATTAGAAACCAAAAATCAAAAAATAGAAAATACACAACGATTCCTAAACCACGTGGTATTAACGTGGTAAATGATGTCTTCAGAAAACGATGAATTAAACCTACTGAAATATACACAGCTCTAAAAGCTTGCATCTGGTACTGTTGAAAGATACTGCAGATAAAGGGGTCTCTTCTCCATAAAACAATATATAACACAGGATTTATTAAAAAATTACAATAATATAGGGTCTACTGGGATAAGAAGGGTCTACTGGGATAAAAATATAGGGTCTACTGGGGGTAAGAAAGGTCTACTGGGATAAAAATCTAGGGTCTACTGGTGGTAAATAGGGTCTACTGGGATAAACATCTAGGGTCTAAGGGGGGTAAATAGGATCTACTGGGATAAAAATATAGGGTCTTCTGGGGGTAAGAAGGGTCTACTGGGATAAAAATCTAGGGTCTACTGGTGGTAAATAGGGTCTACTGGTATAAAAATCTAGGGTCTACTGGGGATAAATAGGGTCTACTGGGATAAAAATCTAGGGTCTACTGGGGGTAAGAAGGATCTACTGGGATATAAATCTAGGGTCTACTGGGGATAAATAGGGTCTACTGGGATAAAAATCTAGGGACTACTGGGGTCTACTGGGATAAAAATGGCATGTCGTAGGCTGGAAAATCAATATATACAATTTGTAGTTCCAATGATGGTAGCTAACTTTGTAAATCAGGCTTTTCGTAGCAATCCTCTACATTGTTGGCATTACCCATCTAACCCTAAGCCTACCTATCTTACCAATTGTAGACCATGTGCAATTGTTTTTAAAATTATTGAAAGAGATTGATAAAACCCTCATCCCAACTCGGTTATCGCGGGAATGTCCAGTCAGTACATACTGCATTAATTGCAACAAGATAATTGTGAAACTGCAATAAAATTTTAATCATCCATTTTACTCCTTCGCACAACAAAGATTCGCTTCACCATCTAAAGTCCCCACACTTATGGTGAACTTTTTATCTTCAGAAGATTCCTCCTTCATAGCAGTGCTTTCTGTAACCTCCGCTGCTTTTAATTCAACGCTTTCATCTCTAATCGTTTTCTTGAATGAAAAACGTCGTTCTCCATCAAATAAATACTCGAATGTTTTCACGGACTCCATTGGGTGGATCTTTTTTTTGTGACACTTGTTCTCGAAAGCCTCAATGCTAATCACTGTTGATGAGAAAAATTAGTCCTTAAATAATCAGCCTAACAGATGAAAAACTGCGCTCTCTTGTGACCACTGTAATCTCCGATGCCGTTCCAAAAACTCAAGCGGAATTGGAATCATAGAACTTAGGATCTATTAACCTACAATTGTCGCTATTTATCACGTGACTGTAAGTGTCGCTACCGATTACATGACTGCAGGCTAGCTTCCATATTAAAATGAACAACATAAATTAACTGCAAAATATTTCCTTGTAATACTACCTGAATGTTTTCCAAGTTAATGTCAACACTCAAAGTCACGTGATCGATAGCAAAAAATTGTGGAAGACTTTAATAGACGCCATATTCTATCATTCCAATTTCATCCCAGTATGACAGTTTGATTGCGCAACTTCAGAAAAATTCTATTCAAGACACTCCTCAAGACTTAGAACATACGGAAACCTCTATAAAAAAGGAAAAGGCATCGAGAACACCGCTACTACCAAGTTGCTTAACTAGTTTGGCGATTGGTTGCTTATAACAATTACATAATTATAAAACGACAAAGGTTCAATTAATTTATGCAGATATCCCATTGTTAATTTGTGCAGATATCCCATTGTTGAAAAGGGAGGAAATAGCAACCCAGGGTCATCATGTGCATTGAAAAAGGTGAAAAACAATGGGTAAGAGGCTCACACAGCTCCAGAGACGAAGTTGATATAAGTTAATCCTTTATTTTAAATAAGCAAATTAGCAGTTTCATTTTGCAGAGAGTAGCACAAACAGAATCAAGTTGTCCTATTACCCCGCATGTAAGTCAATGGGCTGATAAGCGAAAATTCAAGATTTTTGGACTTTAAACAACAACATTAATGAGGTCATATAAGCTCATGGCTCATAAGCTCATCAGTTTTTACTCCCAGATATGAGCCCTTGGGCCTTTATTCAGGGTGGCCTTATATGCGATGTAATGGAGGCTATTAAGAATATTTTAAATTGACATAAAGTAATGTCCGCAACCTACAACGCCCTGAGAACATGACGTTTTACGTTGTTTATTCCCGGAGTGAAAGAGTTAACATGAATAATGAGCCATGTTATCTAAATTCCAAATACTCACTCAAAGTCTCCTCCACAATTCCTGGCATTACCACCCGCAGTGATTCGCAATTGGAGAAAAGAGCTGGGTTTACATTCACTTCTAGCAACCAAACCTGCAACAGAAAATATTTAAACAATGAAATGGCTTTATTATGTTTATATTTCTATATTCCATTTAAAATTTACAACAAATCATGCTAATACCGTTACATACAAACTACTTTACAATACTACCAGGACAATACTACGGGAAGACTATGCATAACCCATGAACATTACATGGAAAACTAAAACTGCATATAACTACTACAAACAGAAACAAAAATAGACAAGAAGGGACTTCGTGGTTGCATGGAGTATAAAGGTGCTCAAAATGACCTCAATCAACCGACCAGTTTTGTAGATGTAAGACACTTTTACTCTCTAAAATCACTGCTTTAAAATTAAGAAACCTTTAGTACAAGAAGGGCCAAAGCTCGGTTTCTTACAAAGTAAGAAACGACTATAGAGACAAAACATACAACATAGAAATCGTTAGGGGAAAAAAAAGAAATATTAGATTGCAATTCCTACCAAAATCTAAATTTTATTTGGTAGTTTAACATGTATTGCCCTAAACAACAGTGTATCCCAACCACTTAAAAACAGCAACTGTATTGCTAGATCAGCAATTAATTTCCCGTTTGGATCGTTCCAAAAATTTAGCACCTCTCAATTGAAATCAAATGCTCCCAACTAGAGCTTTGAATGCTTTACTGCATACATACATGGATCTAATGCACTTCCAACTAACGGAAAACCATATCACTTAGCCCATTCACGCCCGGATTTAATTATGTTAAACAGGCAAATCATATGTAAGTTTTATTTGGCAGGGGGCAGCACATACAATCCAACATAATTCAAGTCATAAACTTTCGTTGAAATATTTGAAAGTAAAGTTTAACCTCCTGAAGATACGAAGGTTTACGTTGTTTATCAATTGACGTTATGACCCTTCCAGGGGGGGGGGGGTTAACAAGGCCACACCTCTGAAATTAACTAAATAATTTTTGCATAGATTTACCCTCTATGAGTGTAATTTAACAGGAGAAGTACAAATACAAATTTGACAGCATTTTTGATGATGTAAGGGCTACAGGAGGCTTACTTTAATATCGTGGAGCTTATATTCAGAAATAGTTCAAGTACGAGTATGACATGGAAAACAATCGAATTCAAAATTTAAAGAATAAAATTGTGAAAAATGTTGTTCCCATAGGGGATTTTTCGTCGTCTTTTGGAAAATCAAGCTGAAAACACCGAGAAGAAGGGGAAATTGGCTTAATTATAGCGACAGCAAGAAAACATAATCTAAGAAGAATCTAAGTCATTGCGTAAATAAAATGTAATAGTATTTTCCACTTGAAGTCGTTCTGAATCTAAAAATCTCTATTTTTCTTCATGCTTGCATATTTTTGCTGTTAATTCCTTAATATGTAGCATTTTCCATAGACTTGCCTAAAGTCTATTTCTTTGTTAATCCGAGAAAAGTACAAAAGGAGAGAAAGAAGAACTGAAACTGAGAATAAAACGAACGGAGGAAAAATTGAGGAATGGAAATGAGGAAAAGAAGAGAGAGAAAAATTACATTTTTTTCGTTCTTTCCTCGTCCTCGCCTTCCTTCGCTTCTCTTTTTCAGTTTCCACTTCCTTTTCTCGGATTAAAAAGAAATGGACTTAGGGCAAGTCTACAGTTTCAATGGTACCATATGGCGTCTTTGGATGAAAACAAGTTTAAAGAGAACGATATTATATATTGTTCATGAATGGGCCAATTGCATACGTTATAAGTCTTAAATAAATCTTGCTTTGGAACTTGTAAAAATGAATAATTATAAGTTTCTTTATTATTGGAATGTTTTGACGCATTGAAGTTTCGACTTCAAAAAACAACTCACCTTCATGTTGTCATCAACTATAAAATCAAATCCAAGCAGATCAAAGTAGCCAGTCTTTCTTTCTAATTTGTGCTCCACAGATTGAAAACATGTCAGCATTATTTCTTTCATTCGAGTCTGCAAATGAATGTAATTAGAAATAAAATAAAAATCCTGGTAGGCATTGTAAAAGGGAGGTTCTTTTAATGCCAAAACGTGAATTGGAAATAAATGGGCTGCCTTCAGATTTATTTGAAAGTTAACGGATTAGGGACATTTAATTTCTAGTTTTGGAAAAATAAACATGGTCGATCACGTCACGATCATGTGACGTCACATGGTCGATCATCCCAAACGCAAATTTGCTCTTTGGACATCGTTTTGAGAAATCTTTTAGAATTTTGAGAATTTTAGCCTCGAGAAGTTCGAGCTACAATCCTGCAAACAAAGATAACTTTTTAGTCATCGGTAAAAGGAGAAAATTTTGTAAAACGAAAGAATGCGGTTTCAAATACTGCAATGCAATTTGTTACTGTAAAGAATAGATTCCAACACCTTCAACGCAGCCAAGCAAATCATAATAAATGAAAGCATAACGTTTTGCTCTCTTTGTTCATTTTAACTCGATTGAGTGCACTCAGAGGCGTGAAATCTTGTTAGAGGGTGCAACAAAAAAAACACTACAACAAAATCAGTGTATAGTTGAGCAAAACCTAAAGAATATGTACACTTGACGATGCCTGCCAAACTATATGGTTTTATACTCACGGTTAGAACATTCAAAACCCAGTCATCAGGAAGATTTTTGCTTTCTTTGTAATTGTTTGTCACGTATTCATTTAGCTTTTCAAATGTCCATATTGAGTCATCTTTCTTGCCAAAATAATCTGGATGTTTCTTTTGAACATTCTGCAAGTAAGGAAAATTGTATTCTAAGGGCCTATTTGCACGAGGTGGGCCAGGCCGCCTAAGTGTAAGTAAGAAAAATTGTATTCTAAGGGTCTGTTTATATGAGGTGGGCCAGGCCACCTAAAGTGGGCCAGCTCACTCAAGTAAAATCTGTGAGTTTTGCACGATCATCTGTAAATTTCTCTTTGCATTTACATTAGAGGTAGGCCAGCTCGCCTAGGTGAGATCCGCGAGAAAGGAAGGCGAGATCCGCAAAAGGTGGGATCAAAATTTTCCATGTAAACGCAATAAGTGCGCTGGCTCATTTAGGTGGGCTGTAATTGACATCAATGCGCGTCCACTAATGCTATTAAAGAAAGTTTTGTTGTTTATCAATCATCGATCGTTTTAGGCCAAGAAGAGCAAAATCAAAATGTAGACCCATGCTCTCATTCTCACTCACAGGCTCAGTCCGCAGGAGTACCAATAAGAGGCACACAAGAGAGGGAAAGGTGCGTGTGAAAATAGCTTCAAAAGGCTGGATAAATGTAGGAATTGCTATCAGTTAGGAAGGCTGTGACCCTACCTTCCTCTCTCCCTGCTACTACGTTTATCACAATAATACCACAACTACTGTCTACCTCATCTCATTATCTGTGTTTTGGCCTAAATAGGTTCCTTCCTTGCTGGCTATCCTGTACCTTCGCGCAGCGTGCTAGAAATCAAATAATATTGTTTTCACCCGCTGGTCTGACCATGACGCCTGCAACTGACGAAAACGAGGCTGAGACTTGATTTATAGCGACAGTAAAGCATTAAGTTTTATGATGTTTGCAAAAACTCTCACTGCCACATTGTGTAATGGACATGGGTTTAGTCATATTGCCCTTTTGAACCATATTGCCCTTATAACAATGAACCATATTACCTTTCTAGAGAGTACAAAGACTTTAAAATGTCGTACCTGATTAGTCAAATGAGAAGTGATGTCGGTTGATTCTTTTGAGTATGGCACACACGCAATACGGACGTATCCACTGTGGTATAACACAATGTATGGAGTAGTGGATGCAATCAACATATAAGCACGAATGTCAAATTTACAGCCATTAAGCAGTAACGGATTTTCGATGTACCTACGGATGAAATAATAAACAATTATACACTAATACTTTCGTGCAGTTGATGTAGTAGCTGAGAGTTATAGAGTTTTATGAACTTAATCAGGTATATCGAGTCCCATAAATTTTGTATATACATAGAATCCAAATAAAATAATAATGCTAATTTTTTCACAAGCTCTTGCTTATCTGAATTTCCTGTTTCTTTCAAAAGGATGTTTTCAAAATTTTCTGCAACAACCGTTTTGTAATCTTGACACTAAAGTATAAAGAGCATACAAATATCGGCCTGTCCAACGAAGGCTACGTATTCATGTCTGCTCCGTATTCATGTCTATTCGTTTTTGTTGATAAAAATTCATCTCATGTACACTACTCTATTTTCAGATGAATAAGCTATGAAAACAACGAGTTACCCTTACTTGTCAGAGCATCCTAAAAGCTCCGTTCTCATAGCGGAGCGGTACGAATACAGAGCAGTGTGAGTGTGGCCAAAATGTAGAGGAACTTTAGTGCTGATGATTATGATTTTGCTTGAATTCATAATTTGACAGCTTGTTTGTCAAAATCTAACCAATGATATAATAGAGTTATACTCAATGAAAGCCAAAATACAGGATTCCTGCTGCTTCAATCTTCTGTAAAAACCACATTTTGACATTGAGAGAGCCATTAACCCTTTCACGCCCGAGTTTATTTCTGCCAAACAGGTAAATTCTATGCAAGTTTTATTTCGCAGGGGGTAGCAAATGCAGTTTAAATATCTTAAATTAATTTAAAGTTCTGCCTGCATTCACCTTCTGAAAATACGACGTTTTATGTTGTTTGTCAATGGACCATATGGCCTTTCCAGGGTGAAAGCTTGACGCTGGCTTCCCTTCAGCATAGCTCAGGGATTACTAGTAAATTTAAGCAAACAAGCTGAAGTTTCTTATTACATCAATAAATAATATAATAATAATAATAAAAGCACTTATATTGCGCCATATATCCATAGGGCTCATAGGCGCATTACAATTAAAATATGTTAAAAATACAAAAGTTTACAAGTTTCATTAAAAATTTAAGTTAAACAATTCATTCAATAAAATTACTGTTCAAAAAGATTTAAATGTTTCAACTGTGTTACATGCTCTAACCGAATAGGGGAGTCTGTTCCAAAGGAAAGGGGCAACATTTACAAAAGCACGATCACCAGCCGTTGCTAATCTGGGCTTTCCTACTACTAATAACAGCTCATCACTTGCAGACCTTGTGCAACGAGAAGCCTTACGCAATTTCAATACATCTTCAAGATATTTTGGCGCTAGATCATTCAAACATTTAAAGGTTAACATTAGTATTTTGTATTGTATTCTACAATGTCAAGCAAAAACAAACTTATTAAAACTAAAGCTCCTCCATAGCAGCCTTTCAAACATGGGGACATTGCTTGGGCCACCCTTTATAAAGCCCATTTTGACGATAGCCAATACATTTTCTGCATTCATGAACACGTGATGAAAACTTTTATTGACTAATATAAGATGTAAACAAATAAATAGCTGGATCGAATTAAAAACTATTCTATACCAACCTGGCTATTATTCTGCTCGATTGTCGAGTCCTAGAAACTTGCATTGATCTTTCTTCAAGCTCTGTTCGTAGTTGTTGTAGACTTTTCACGAGAAATATCCCCTTTCCTTGATTTAAACACCCTGGTTTACAAATCCATGTTTCGCCATCTACAACAGATAAAATCAAAATCCAGAAACTATCTAATAATAGCAATTTGTAAATGTTTAAATCAGTGCAAATTACGGCTGAACCGATCCTTCCGGGGAATGAAATCGTCAATTTGTGTTCTGTTATGGTCTCGGGATGACTCTACCTCGCCTTAGCCAGACGATTCAGACAGTAGATGCGCACTGCTCCAATTTAAATTTCACCCGCCTTTGTGCAGCCAATATCCATTTGAGGTCCCGTTCACAACTATCAGTTGGCATCAATAAAAAGCTTTGATTGATAACTCATTTAATAATAGCAATTGGCTAATGATCGCTTACCTTTGATAATGCCACTGAGATTTTCCAAATCCCTCGGTCCATCAATTTTGTAGGTTTCCGGATAAAAATCTTGCAGATTTAACAACCTGCAATAAAAAAAAAACGGATCAAGCAACGTTTTCAAGCCTGCATTTACTCTCAATTAAAGATCAATAGATTTACCAGGTGACCCTAAAAAACTTACGAACTTCTACGATAATGTTGTGCAGAAACTATAGTTTTTATATTTTTGTTTTTTCTTTCTTTTAATAGAAGATGCTTTAACACAAAGATTAATACCTTCTTGGTAAGATCTATTAAATAATCACTGAGTCACTTATATAAGCCTAGGGATTATAATCGAAGGTTTTCGGTATCATCAAACTGTACAAGTAATACTAAGAAGCTAACTAGCAAGTTTAATTAACTAGCAGAGCTCCTTGGATATATTCTAAGCAAACGTCTTACATTAAATTTTGTAATGTGTGTGTATCAGCTCATTTTAAATCTAAATAATTTATATCTACTGGTTTTTAATTAAAACAATTTTTTTTGTATTAAAATGAAACTATGATCTAAGGCAAAAAGTACATCTAATTATAAATATTAACGATAATAATGAGCGACGTTTCGATGTCATCTTAACATCATTTTTAAGCTAAATGAAATAGACATTGTTTGTACGTCTCAAATACAAAAATACGAAGACTGTATGTTTCCGATGGAAACGTTTTGCAAAATAAAAAGCCAAAACAAGAAAATAGGCATTCTGTTAAAATTATGTACCTTCCTGAATCAGCAGAAGTTTTTCTGACAACTTTTTCATAGTCCTGTAAGCTTTTGCAAAGACCTGTCTTTGAAGTTAAACAACTTCCGTTTGGAATATGATTCACCATTTGCTCGCCTGAAAAAAATGATAAACTTTGTACAATGTACAGAATGAGACAATATACCAAATATCACGTGTGAGTAGTTAACAATTGCCTCTCTTTTTATTCTTTACTAACTTTAATAAGTGTCACGCTGTAAGGTTACCCCGGAAGGTTACCCCCTATAAGGCCTAACAAGAAGGTCCAGCTAAGAGTAAATGAGGCCAAACCTAAAATTGAAAGTCTTAAAGTGGTAGCATGCTTTTGAGAAATCTGTTAAATGATAGTTAGTGTGGGAAACGAAATTTTCAGGGCTCAAAATATCAAGAATAACGGTAATCCATGATTGTTATACCATTGACTATACCATTGACTAAAACGGTGTATTTTACCAAATAACCTCATATTTGCATTGTCGTGTACAAGAAAAGCTGAATTAATTGTAGAGATGTCAAAAATTTCACCAGCCTATTAATAATGGTGTAATTTTGCCACTTTAAACACGACTTGGTTTTGATGCATGTTATAAGTAATTATGAGAAACTAATAAATCATGTTATTTCAAGTTCTAATCGTGTCATATGGCTAGTAATTGCTATAATTATGATGTCGAATTGTCATTTGCTCTAATTAAAAGTTTATTTATATTCAAATTAAAAAAGATTCACAAAAGTATAGTTTGAAATCAGGTTGTTCGAATCGAAATTATGTCTTCATTCTTTGATCACGTCCTAAACATGAAGGCAACTTTTAAAATTGAGTTGATCCTTTACACGTTAGCTGAAAAAGAAATGTTTGAAATTCGTAGCAAATTCTAATTTTGGTGATTTTTGAAACGTCAGAATTTTAGTTTGGGTCACTCGACACTGTTTATTTCGAAGTCGCTCTAAGGAAAAGGAAAATACAAATTCTTATTTTTTCCTCTCTTTTTTCCAATGTTATTTTTATTTTTATTTTTGCAAGGTTATGAAACTCAAGATAAATAAATAAAGTTAGGGTAAGTATTCAAGAATGTACCGGGTGCTCTAAAAAAGCGGAACATCTTTGACGAGCTACCAAAAAGCGTGTACTGCACGGACTACAGTAATTACAGTTGATATTCACGTCAAGAAGGCTAAACTAGTTAAAAACAATTTTTGGCAATTTCTTTCGACGCTTGTTCTTCCGTTATGAGCGATTTAAAAAAAATTATCGATCTCATTGTAGCTCGAAAACATTCAAAAACATTGTTATCACTGAGGTCTAACATTGACTTCATGCTTTGAGAGGAAATTTAAAGCCTTTATTCAAATTGCAAAAAATGACGAGTGAAACTGAAAACGCATGAAAACTGAACGAGTCTTTGACATGGTTGCGGGAATCTCTCTTTGTCCATATGCTCAGAGCATTCTATACAAAACTTACTTTAAACCCTTTCACCCCTGGGAAGTGCCATATGACCTATTGCCGAATAATGTGAAACATAATATTTCCAGGAGGTAAATACAGACATAACTTAATATGAATTCCAGATATTTCAAAGTAAGTTTATCTCTTGAATTAAGTTGGTTTTTAGGCGCAACCTCCTGCAAAATGAGATTTAGATCCGGGATTTACCTGTTAATTGGAAATAAATCCGGGCATGAAATAGTTAAAAACAAAACAAACCTTCTCTAAAATTCCTGTAATCAATCTTCGATTTACACTCAACCCATTTGAGATAATACGTTAAATCTTTGCCATCATCTATTCGCCGCCAGCCCTTATCCAAAAGTGGCTTTTCAACGCTAAATAAAGAAAACATATCTCAAAAAATGTATTTAAAAAATTCACAGATATCATATTCGCTCGCGAGGATAGTTTTTAACAAAAACTACCCCTTTGTTAAATCCTCCGTGTCTAGCTAAAGTTGAAACCAAAAAGACCATAAATACTCTAATTACCAATTGCTGTATAACCATAGGCTTCAGGAAAAATAAAGATCAATTTTATTATTTTATCATTTTTTTCCTGCTCTACCTGTCTTAAATTCCGTCACGGCTGGAAATTTTTGTTTGGTGCCTGTGACCAAATTAAATTTGCTTACAAACTTCCTGTAAGGTATTGGCGATTTTACATAAATAAACAACGCAATTTTCGACAAAATCCTGGAAAAATTCCTGCAAGATTGAAAAAAATTCCTGCGACCATTGGTCACATGATCGGCTGCTTTTTCATGCCATGCATTTCGTGTTTTGATTCGTGCAGTCACACGGGAATATATCTAGAGATCTAGATTTGTCATATATCTAGAGATTATGTGGGTCAATCTTGACCAAGATCTTAAACACGGAGCAGATTTTGAGTATTTCTATTTGAGTATTTCTGAAAACCAAGTTGAAACTGCTATTTAAACCAACGAAAAAAATGTAAAGTTTTGCAACTTACTATGCCACTCCATTTTTGCCACCAATGTAGAATTTAGCTGTACCCCTCTTTCTAGCTCTACCCGTGGACAATACGCTGGTAGATGGCACTTTAAATGGAGATTTGGAAGGTGATTTACTTCTTGATCGCCTTGGACGACTTCTGGGCGATGGTTTAATTCCTAAAGAAAATAGGTCTTCAGCGTTAACATTTTTTAACACTTTATAGTGTGCCACGCCATTTATTAGAGATAAACTTTTATTAGCGGAAGTATTTCATTGGGAAATCGAAAATTTATTGTACCGGATGACCCAAAAAAAAATTGGGAAGTTTGATCAGTGAGTCTTTTCAAGTTTTAAACTCCAAAAGCACCATTAAAGCAAGCAGTTTGTTTCAATGTTTCAAGGCCATCCAAATTTAATTTTGTTACCGAACTTGAACACTCAACTTACTGCTAGAAATGGTATTTGGGTATATAGTCTATAGTTTCTAGGAACGTGAATGATAAATAATGATGTAATTACGTTTTTAAAACATTGCGATTTATAGCAACATACTATCTCACACATGATAATCTTAACATTTATCTATGACATTTGTAATGGCATGAAATGGTGTGAATGAATAAAAAAACTAGATTTGATAAGTATCGTCCACAAGAACTTCAAATTTTGCCATAGCACGGTAAAACGTGGCAACTGAGATTCAAGTCCAATTCAGCTGAATAACCATGCAAAAAAGTAAGATCAGTGACCAATCAGTGAGTTCGCTCAGAAGTTAGTATAATTTGTTATAAATATGTTGACTTGTTCAAGTTTCTTGGTTCAAATCAGTCGAAAAAATAAATCTCATCAGCTAAAAAAGAAAAAATCAACAAAGATGTTATAATGGATAATTCTTAATAATATTTTATTAAGAAGTATATATCCATTAAAACATCTTAAACAAAATAAACCTTTCATTATTGCTGTTGCATTTTATATTTCATATATTTTTCTGCCATGTATGACAAGTTCATTGAGCTTTTAGTTTATCTGTAAATTATGTTATATCATATGTCAAGCGGACCAAGCTTGTTAGGCTCTGCTTTCTTGGGTCGTGTACAATGTTACCTTTATTAACAGTTGGCACTGCATTCTATAAATGATGATGATGATGATGATAGGACATGGTGGTCTACATTGCTGAGCTGTTTCTAGCTGTTCAATGAAAACAAACTTAGACGTCAAAAGACTTAAAAAAACTGACTTACCATTCGTAGTTCTTTCAGCTGCATTTTGTTTAGGGTTAGAATCCTCTTTCTTCTTGACATTCCCCGGCGCACAGGTTTGCGCAAAAGAAGAGCCAGTCGAGGAACTCTTTTTCATTGCATAGTAAATTTCAGCAAAACATTCTTCATCTCCCGAATTCGTTCCTTCCTCGTTTCGAGCGGTCCAACAGTCGTAACAGTCACACGAACAATTTCGAACGCAACCACAACCAGAATACTCGCTTTCGGCTTGCTGCAAAAAATTGCTCTGCTCGTCTGAAACAACTAAGTTCTTTTCAACCTTTATTAAATGTTCATCTTCATTAACGACGTCGTTTTTTTCATCAATATAGTGACACTCAGATGCAGCCTCGTTGAAACTGTCACGCTCGGAACCCGATATCTCACCCAAACCATCAACAAGAGCCACAGAAAGAGCAATTTCGTCACTATCAGGAAAACCTTCGGGTCTGTTTCGGCTGAAATATAATAATTCACTTTCAGGCGATGTTTCTCTGTTGCTTCGGCGATCTGAAAATTCACTGTTAGACATTATTTCACTGGTTTTTGGTGTTGTGTCTAAACCAGAAAAAGAACATCTTACGGTTTCTTCCACAGTAACTCCAGATTTGCATTCTTCGATATCAATAGTATCTCTGCACTTTGTTTCAAAGGAAATTTCTTCGCGACTCATTTCAGTATCCAATCTTCTGTTTTCTTTTTCCTCGGTTTCAGTGTAATTTACAATAGACCTAAAGGGAGAATAATCAAAATTTCTCAAAATAAATCCCAAAAAGCTCAATAATGAGAAACGCAAGTAGGAAACGAACACAAGAATTGTTATCACCCTTGGTCTAGAGCAGCGTCGCCCTGAGTGGAACATTACCCTGAAATGAAACAACTTCTTGTTATCATCAGTTCATTCTCTAGATGTTTTGGAAACAATTCATATTATATAATAAGTTATAGCATATTATATTATAAGTTAGAGCACACCAGCTTTTACAAATTCAAAAAGACTATCGAAAATACAAAGGTGTTTCACTTCCGGGCGACGTTCTATTCAAGGAGACAATACTCTAAATGCTTGACTCAGCTGAACAAGGCTAAAACTAGGAGGAGCTGCAAAACGAAATCATAAATAAACTCATAAACTAGGATGGGCTCAAAAAATTAACTTATCACGTTGTTCATAAAACTAAATATCTAAGAGCACGTTGAAGCTATTTCTGTTAAAGTGCCCAGATCAATTAGCTACTAAAATTCTTTAAGCATGCCAAAAAACGTCTCCCTATCACAACATTGAAAACATTGAACTGATGAACCTTATTTTTGATATTGCTGTGCTGTTTCTAGTTATCGTTTCGAGTCATCGATATTATTTAGTACAAATACTGCAAAATAGAGCTGCAAGAATTGATTTAATTGCCACCGAAAGTAAAACAATAATGTATAAATCAGATTTTACACCACATTACTGAACAATCTATTTTCTCAACAAATTCTAGCAGTTCTTCGCACTGTCTTCGAAACAATGCAAATGATTTGTGATTACCGCTTAAATAAATTAGCAATGGACGAACAATTTTGCCTTAAAGAGGGGCCAAATCTCTGAGTCTGTTCAAATCTCGTGCCTTGTCTGTTCAAAAAATTGAATTTCAAAGCAATGACGCTGCAAATAACAAAGAGAGGAAACAAATTTATTCAGGGATATCATACATAGACTATTCAAGATCATGATACAGTTCATCTCTAGATATATGACAATGTTTCTCGTTAAAATAAATAGTTCAATATAACCTTTTAAGAGCAAAATGTTCATTCACTGTTATTTTTCACATATTTAGAGTTCGTGTGTATCATCATCTGTTCTTAATGCTGTTACACAGTTATACAATCTGCTCTCAGTACTGTTATACAATGTTTTCAATGTTGTAATCGGGAGACGTTTTTGGCAAGTAGCTAATTACTCTGGACACTTTAAAGGAAATAACTTCAACGTGTTCTTTCCACCCTAGAGACCAATTGGTCTTTTTTTACACCGAGATATTTAGCTTTATAAACAACGTCATAAGTTTACTTTTTGAGCTCATCCTAGTTTATAAGTCTATTTATCATAAGGTTATCTAACAATCTAACAACGAACAAGAAAAGTGTCTTGAATTATGTTTTAAATACCTCTCATCAGTTGTTTCATGGTCAGAATTAGATTCGTCGTTATCATCATCATCTCCAGCTGATTCACTCTCACTTGCTTGCTTTAACGCAAATATCGAACTTTTGCCATGATTCAAGTGTTTTGAGCGAATCCAAGGATGCTCGGGGCAAAAACTGAAGAAAAACAAAAAAAAAAATAATCTATAATCTATAGCTTACCTCTCCCTGGCGGAGGGTGCACATCCCCACCCCCTATTGTAGAAGGATGTACCACCAAAAATTTGAAAACACACCTATTTTAATGCAAATATCATGACTTTAGTCCCAACTTTATGACAAACGAAGCTTCGAAATACCCTGTTTTATGTTGTCGGTATGGAATTTTACAATATAAGACCCACTATATTTACAATAAAAGACCCACTATATTTACAATATATTATCAGTGATCAATGTAATTATTTCGAGAAATCACAGTTGAGGTAAGGACAAACACCACCTATGGGCATATGACAAATAGCACTTGCACACTTAATTTGTACAGTTTTTTTGAAAATGTATATTTCAAGAACGAATGTCATATCTCTAGGGATGGTTTTGTCCTTGTTTCAACCATGATATAGCATCGGTTGACAAATAACATAAAACGTAATAGTTTCATGAGGATAATGTGGGCAGAACCATAATTTCATATATTTCTACGTAAGTTTATCATAGAAAATAATTTGGTTTTCATGTGCTACCCCCTGCAAAATAAAAGTTGCATATGATTTGAATATTAAGCAAAAGTATATCCGGGCATGTAAGGGTTAACTCAACAGGTTTGAGCAACTGCAAAAAAAGGAAATGTGAAGCTGCAGTTGCAGGGGGAATGGATTCTCCGACTTCAGGAAAAGGCGTAAAACCTGTTTGTTTTCACTGCAGTTCATATCAAATGATAAATCTATTGGGAAGGAAGTATTCCTTTTTCAATTAAATTGTTTTTTTGGTTCCCCAAAAGCATGGCAGCAAAAGTGTGTTCTTGCACAATATAAATTTCTCAAGATATCAATCACATGATGCAAATGTGGTGAAAACCAAGTCAACCCGGATCGGAAAATTGGGGGAAATACGTTTACGCCCAGAGATGCTTTGGCTCGGCTGATTTTGAAATTTAAGAAACGCACAAGCGACGTAAAATGAATAAAAAATGCAAGAGAACACAAAGTGCTCATGTAGTAAGGTACCTGCGGCAAATACCATTTAGCCACGTGTCTATTGACTTAAAATAATACACCATGCTGTGATAGCTCTTCGCAACGAACTTGTACGAATCGTGTATCTGTACTCTGTCGTAAAAAAAGGAAAACTTTCACAATTTTAATGTTAAATGTTTCCAACAAAAGATTATCTTGGAACTCAAAGCTCAAAAGAAAGAGAAAAGTTTGTAAAGAAAAGATTTTCAGGACACCACAAAGCAATTTATCACTTCAAACATTATATTTTATGCCTTGCAATCACAACAGACTTTACTTTACTCTGCTTTGATTTGAGTAAACTTACAATTGTGAACTCCATTATTTCCAATCAATCACATCAGTATGTGCAAGATCTGAATATCTTGTTTTATAAAAAGTGTTCTTGCTTAGGTCAAATGTGGACTTTGGCACAGGCTACTCTCGCTTCGCTAGAAACAATTAATAACTCAAACAATCAAGAGACTAAAGTAATTAGCTCGAGAAAAACGAATGTTCTAGTTATCAAGAAACATTACAGTATTTACTCTAAATCTGACCCTTAGAGCTGCTTTTGTGGTGTTTCTTAATAGCAAGGATTCAAATTACCTGACTATGCTATAAACAGCTTTCATTTCCATATGGAAAAAATTGTGGCAATTTTTTATCATTAAGAAACAAATTAAATTTAAAATGTATGCACCTGCCCTTGTGGTACCTCGCACCAATGGTCTTTTCGCCATCACCAAGCCAAATCTCAACATGTACCATGTTGTGTTTCTGCTTTTTACCTGATGATTAAAAAAAAACTTTGTAAAATTGGTGGTTAGATACAAATTTCAAGAAAAACATTCCACTTATGAAATATGCGCTGCACACACTAAAAATGTGCGATTCCACATCGGTGCCAAGAAAACAATGTTTTTAGCGCACCATAAACTGCTTTCTTTCTGGAATACAGTAAGACCCAGCATTTAAGAAACCACTGACAGGCATAACTTCTAGGCTTATTTTCTGAGAAGAACAATACAAAAACAATAGAAAATATTTGTAAACAACAGAGATAAATTTAAGAAAATCAATTTGTAAGTGTGAGTAAATGACACTGAGTTTGATCACAAATTGACAAAAGAAATTATCAAAGCATAAATTGTTCGACAAATTTCCCGAAGCTCTCCCTACGATTTATGTTTACGTATCTATGTTTCATTTTGCAGGGGGTAACACATACAAGCTAATTTTAATTCAAAAGATCAACTAAAGTTGAAACAACTGAAATTAATGCAAAGTTCTTTTTGTGTTTACCTCCTAAAACTGTGACGTTTTATGCTATTTAGCATTCGGCCATGTGACCCTTTCATATATGAAAGGGTTCACTTTCAAATGGCATGGTGACTTTGTGTAAGGAAAATAGATCTTTAGAAGTTCGCTGTCCCCAAAATCCCTAGCCTTGTAGAAATTAAGTAAAATTAAAAAAATTAAATCATGAACTATAAATATGAAATGTTCCACCTCCGAGACAAGAAAAAAAAACAAATAAAAACATACTCTTTGGGTTATAATAAATTCCAGAAATAAACACCAAGTCACCAGGTTTCAAATCTTCTTCTTTCTCAATAGTAATTGGTAATGTATCGAACTGAAATGAAATAAAAATTCATGATGGCATTTCAATTTACTACTCACTGATAGTCATCAGATCTCTTATTATACACAATCATTACTCTCAATAAGAGAACTTCAGCAGGGAAAACATACACATTCGTCAATGTGACTAAGGGATCTTTTAATCTTAAGACATATGCTTGCATGTACCTGGTGTCCCAAAAAGGCTACACATTTCCAAAGCTGCTGTGGAGGAGCTTAAGTATTCATTGCATTGTTTTTACTTAAGTGTTAAAGAAGTTTCAACTTGAAGTTTGATACCTTGTTTGGAAAAATTGACTCCATAATCGCTGAGTTACGCAAAATGAAAGTAAATTTAGTGTTTTTGCAAAACAAGAGGTTTTGGTGATGATTTTAAATGTCAGAGTCATGTGACCAGATTAATTTCTTGACATATTTTGTAAACTTTCAGCTGAATTTATCTATCCATCTATCTATCAGTTCAAATTCTTTAATTTCTAATGTCAAAATAGCAATGTTCACCATCTAATTTGCTTGAATTAAAATGAGAGATGTGCAAAACTAGATGTACCTGATAGGCTTGATTCCATGCGCCAATTCGAAAACCAAGATCCTTTTTCATATTCATTAATATTCTTCTGACCAAGGCACAACAATCAAGGTATAGTGGAGCATCATAGTCTGGACCTAAAGAATGAAAGAAATTACTCGATAATCGGATAAAAGTACAGATTTTGTATTTCTACAAAACCTTAGATTATGATAATATCCCTATAAACAGTAAAATAATGTGACCATTCACAGATAAATTTCTGAATTGATTTTAGTATATGTGTCATTGGTGCATCAGTGTCACATTTGAAAAGGAGAGTAGATTTTTTCTATTCTCATACTAAATTACAAACAGTAACATACAGTATTTACATAAAGATACCACAAGAGTTATAGCTACAGGAGTTAATGAAATTAATCTTTTAAATAAAAAAATAAAAATAATTTGATCAGTTGACTGTTTCAAAATTTTTACAAAGTGTAAAAAAATTTTATGGTAGTCAGCTGATCAAATTATTATAAGATTAATTTAATTACATTATCGACAGTAGGGCTCTCTTCTTGGTAGTTTATCTATTTAAAGAGCTCCTCCTCAAATGACTTCCTATATAGGTATAATTTAATAATGCTCTTGTAATATAAGTTTTTTATAATTGTAAATATTCATCTGTAATTCCCTACTTATTGTATTAGTAACCTTTATTGTTGTATTAAAGCTTATTGGATTGTATGTAGAGAATCTAAAGAACTGTCAAAAGTTACATACAGTAGCTACCTCATGGCCATTATATTTAAGAAATATACACAAGCTAATAAACTAATTATAAACTTACTAACTTACAATGTAAAAAAACAGAAAAACAGAAAAATTCCATGGAAGTTTCATTTTACAGGGGGTAGCACTTACAAACCAATTTAATTCAAAAGATAAAATATGGCCCTCCGAGGAGTGAAAGGGTTAAATATACTCAAACCTACCTAAAGCTGTCTCAGAAACGCAAGCCCTTTGGGATCATGAACATTGTTAACAGAATTTGAAATGGAATTAATTCCAGAAAGTAGTTTCTTTTTAAACTAACAGGGGGAAGGTGCTGATCTTGTCTCATGATCAAGTTTGCTCCATTGACAAACAGTCAGGATAAAAATTAGGCTTAAATATTTCCGGTCTTGCTCCTATCTGCCTAGCAGGTTGATATCAAATAAAATTAATTGGGTTCATGAAGTGGTGGGATAAAATCTATCATATAATCTGGGATTAAATTGTCAATGATTTTATAGAATAGCACATAAGACTTTTACTCCACCTCTTGAACTTAAAGATTTCCAGCCCAGCTGTTCATATGTTTTTTGCCAAAAAGTTCCTCAAGTACAGGTTATTGCCAGGGCAGAATATTTAACAGATTCTAGTTTTTCCATCAAGAAATTATGAGAGGTTTTGTTAGTCTTGTCTTTTTCTGGTACATGATAAATAACATAATATCACCATAATCTAAGTTGGGTCTATCGTATGGTTTGTACAACTCAGAACAAGGGCAGAGAACAAAAGCTTGGGTGAAGAATAGTACTAAATAGTTAAATGCTAAATGTAGTAATGCCCAAATGAAAGTAAATTCAATCATACTTTTTGTTGATTACATATATATACTTGCTTCTGGTTCTTATAATAATAGTTTATAAATTTCATAAATCTCTCCCAAAAAACTTCCATTTGCAAACAAAAATTAAAAAACTCTTACTGCCTTTTTCATGGTATCTCCTTGCATATGGTACACCCAAATATTTCAAAGCTTGGTTGACAAACTTCTTTCTTAAAATGCTCAATCGTTCATTTTCACATCCTTCTTCCATGGGTTTCACCAGTATCTTCTTGGTTGATTTGATTTGTCGCTGAGAAAATGCAATCAAAATAAGTTTCAAAAATACCAAAACATGATGTCAGATAATGTTGTAGGACTGACTGAATCACGTTTAGAGAGTAAAGAAGTGCTCGCATTCAATTCATTTGTGCAAAGCTTTCAAGAATTTTATTCTATTATGCAATTGCCCAGGTCTCTTGCATGGACTTGTGCTTCTTTTGACTGTATAAATTTCTCGTGCTAGTTTTGAATATAAATTTTGATTCTATGTAATTTGAAACTTTTGAAAACATCATGACCAAACCCTCTCCAAAGCGTCATTATATGATGCTTTATAACCATTAGTCACAACAAAAACATTTTTCTTATGACCATGTTTTCGGCCCATAATTTCTGGGTGGAATTTTTGATTTTGATTTTAAAAATTCCACTACATTAAATTTAATATAACTAAACAACTCAATTTAATAAAAATAAATGAAAAATTACAATAAAATGATACAACAAAAAAATACAATGGTAAATTAATTAAGTACAAACATTTGGTTATGCCATGCATGCAGTAGAATTCTTATAGGAGGAGCTCTCTAAGTAGGTAAGTTTTTATGTTGACTAATCAAAGATTTTGGAATTTGAGTTTTAAATGTTGCGCAATGGCATCTAATTTAAATTGAGATTTCTAATTTAAATCGAGTCTTGCAAAAACCCTTTAATTTAAGATTCTTTTTTAAATGAATCTTATGAAATTTCTCACCAAACGCTTGTTGCGAAACCTTTCGAATGCTTCTTGCAAGCTAACGGGATCACATTCTTGTAATTTCATGGTTAACTTCGAAGAGGTTCTTTTCTTGACACCAACAAACGAACGCAATTTAAATCTGGAAAAAGTTGCATTTGTGGAAAAGTTCCTTCTTCGTGTGTACAGTTTGAATGAAGTTGTTGCTGCTCGATAACCAATGACAACAATGAAAGTTCAATGATTTTTATGAGATTTTGATTGGTTAATTGTCAGCCTCGAGCCCAGTTTACAAAAAAGTTCGTTTGAATTTCGCATCGTTGAAAAAATAATCTCACAACTGATTGGCTAAAAGTTTTAATATCTGTTTTTTAATTGGTTGGTTATCAGTTATCCAACATTTTTAAAACAGCCAACGAAATTTTTTTCAAAACAACAGACAAGAACTTTCAGAGCATCAAGCAAGGCAAAATTTATAGTGAAAAAGACATACAAGCAGTTCACGATTAGATTAAAAGTTACAATAAAATGGGAGCAGCTGAAAGCAAAGACCAAATGTCACCGCCTTCAACCCCGCAATATCTTAAATATGCACATCTGACAGAAATACAAGACCCAAGATCTCCAGCTCCTTGCGAAGGGAATCGGACTCCAATATTGTCCACTCATGATAAACAAGGCATGTTTCAAGATCCAAGGTCTCCTTCTCAAATTTTGCCAAGAACCCCAATTTTCTGTATCCCAGAACCAGACTGCGAAGAAACCAGAAGAGATACTGGAATCCTAAAAAACGACATTTGTCCGTTAAAATTGGATGAAGAAGACCGAGGAGATGTAGAAAATAGTCCTCTTCCCGAAAAAGTATCTTCGATTCCTGCGCAACTTGCAAATGACGTTGTTGAAGTTCCATCACCCGAAAGCTCGCCACAGAAGATATGTTTCTCAGAAAAGGGCTTTCTCATCAAGAAAGACAAGTCAACAACAGAAAATAATAAGAAGAGGCGAAGAAGACGTGGCAACAGGGCAAAGAGTAATAACGAAAACATCACTGGTATTTTGCCAAAACCAAAGCTGGCTGGAAAAAATTTTGGAGAAAGGCAGCCCAATCGATCACCACTTATGGTCAGAAATTTTATTGGAGACAATGAAAGCCCTTCAATGCAACATTTGATAAACAATACACGAAAACTTAGCTTGAATGGAAAACCAAAATCTATTAAATTTACCAACGCTTTTGAAGAAGACTTTGGAAAGGAAAACATTGGTGCTGTTTTCACTCCTTGAGAACCCAAAAACACAGGATAAACTTTTGAAAATTTGATGAAACATCAACATAAAATAAAACAAAAATATGACAACAATTACATATTTGAATAATATAACACCCATTATCAAGGCCCAAAAAATTGTAACAGTATAGGCAGAGGAGGCCTTTTTGTTTTAATTTATATTTTACCAAATTTAATGTACATACATTACCATGTTGCAAGCTTGCTCCAGCCCCAATTGGAAAGTACAGTATGTCGCTTCACTTGCACACCTGAGAATTTAAATAGAACAATGGGAGAACAATAGGCCTAAAAAAATAAGAGTGCTACTTTGCTCACCCAAGATCTCGTTTAAAACTGCCATAAAATCCAGTCTGCCCCCACTTCCTGAAAATTTATAATAACTTAAGTTGTTCATTTTCATAAATATTTTATGAAAGTTTATTAACAGAAAAAATAACATGGCCAATGGGTCTTTTTATTGCTATTTAGAAATTTAAAAATCAGGTATACATGCCTACACTCCTATAGTCAAACATTTAACAGGAGGAACAAGTACTGTTTTGCATACATGTCATGTAATATTTTCCTTTATGCTTCTATTGTGCTATATGACATCTTCAGGGATTAATGAGTTATTAAACAAAAGCTTTTTAATTAATCAAACCAAGAGTGTTAGGACACCATTTACTTTGTTTTAATTGAATTTATTGTTTATTTGCCTTGTTGGAATCGAATTTGTTGTTTTCTTATTTTTGTCTCTACTTGCCTTCAAACAATTCCCCACTTGGTTTGGCCTAAATATGTTAAGTTTGATTATTTGAGTTTGACGAACTCTAGGGAGATTTGCCACATTCAAATAATCAAACTGAATTACATTTTAGGCCAAACAAAGTGGGAGATTAGTTTGGAGGAGGCAAAAAGAAGAAAATGACAAAAAATCCTATCACAACGAGGTTAATAATCAATAAATTCATTCACAACAAAGTAAATGGTGTCATAACACCCTTGATTTTAAACAAAGCTTTGTGTTCTAATTTTATTTTTAATTACATATTTAGCTGGACACTTGTACATTAAATTTAATTAAGTACAGTCAACTCTCTCTAAAGTTGACACCACAAGGGCCCAATTTTAGTATCCACCTTAACATAGTGTCTGCCAAGAGCAATCATTTTCTTCCAAATGAATGCTTTTGAGCGCAAACGCAGCGTCCCCTCTTGGGCACTGTGGAAATAAATCAGGGCAAAGGAGCGCAATACCTTGAAAATTAGGGCAAAACAATTGGAAATTGTTTGGATTCAGCTACTTTCTTTAGGGAAATGCGGTATCCCTTTCCGGAATTCCTGGTCCCCCTAAGGTGTCCGTGCCGTACAGAGAGTTGATTTATATATAAAATTTAGCATGCGACAACATGTGTTCTTCTTTAGTATTCTGTTGGCAAGAAGCCATTCGTATTTATGTATTGATGCAAATGCTACACTTTTTGTGTGTTAATAATTCTATTACCACAATAATTAGCATGTACGTAGACAAAATTAATTGGTAATACTACTATAAAAATGTAAATAATTTGTTTTCATGCAGTACGCTGCCCGCTACAATTCTTTGATCAGCTTTAATAACGCTGGTTTTCACGTCAAAAATATTACAATTTAAACGCTGGTTTTCACGTAAAATAGACCATGCAGCAAGAAAAATAGTTACTTTCGAGACCTTCTGAGAGAAAATGCAACGAAACCACAAAAATTCTGGTCTATACTTAAAAAAGCTTTTCCAACCAAAGAACTGTTTAATCAATCTAGCGCAGAATTCAATATCGAAGGAAAATAAACAACAGATAACGTTACCATTGCAAACAAGTTTTGTGAATATTTTTCCTGCGTTGCAAGGGAACTGAAATGCAGTAGCAATGTCATCAAGGACTATGTTTGGGGTAATCCTGTTGTCGCTGAAATCGTCGGTAATGGACGTGTGACGTTCAAATTTAAGCACGTCAATGAGAAGGAAATATATGATGAGTTAAAACATCTGAAAAGAAAGAAGGCACAAGGTTTAGACGATTTCCCTCCAGGCCTACTAAAAGATGCTGCAAGCTTGATAGCAAAACCATTAAGTTACGTCATAAACATGTCACTGAGCGAAGGGGTAATACCGACAGAATGGAAAGCTGCTAAAGTTACACCATTACATAAATCCGGTTCAAGTGCTGAAATTGAGAACTATAGACCGATCTCTGTTCTCCCTACACTTTCGAAAATTCTTGAACGTATTGTTCACAAGCAGCTGTTAACGTATCTTGAAAGTAATCGCTTAAAAGTAATCAATTTGGTTTTCGACAAAAAATTTCAACTGAATTAACAGTAACATTCTTAACTGACTACATTAGAAAGCAAGCGGACAATGGCAATTTGACAGGAGCTCTTTACATCGATATTACTAAAACCTTTGATACTACAAGTCATCCTGTTCTTTTGAATAAACTCCCAAGTTATGGTATAAATAACGGAGAACTAGGCTGGTTTACGGATTATTTCTTTTTACGAAAACAGTCTGTCGAAATAAATGGGACGATTTCAAACACGTACCCAGTTTATACAGGAGACACTGTTCTCTTCACATCGTCTAAGTGTGTACATGATATAGAAAGAGGATTGAACGAAGACATTTACAGTGTTCACAAATGGCTAAACGAGAATGAACTGATTTTAAATCTAAAGAAAGGCAAAACGGAATCAATGTTGTTTGGGACTAGAAAGATGTTGAGTTTGCTTATTGGGAAGCAGCTTGAAATTCATGTAGATGGAAAGCTTATCAACTCAACGACAAGTTTTAAATATCGTGGAGTGCATTTAGATCCTATTTTGACACTTGCCACGCACTTTGATAAAACCTGCAAAAAAGCTGCAAGCAGAGTGAACATGATGAGAAAAATAAGAAATAGCCTGACATCTGATGCACCTGAACCATTATACAGAACGATGGTATTACCAATTTGTGCATATTGTGGTATTTTATCATTTGGAACTGTATGCATAAACAACCAGAGTTAACCACACATCCCAGTCATCTTTGTGGTCTGAAACGAAAGACGAAAAGACGAGAGCATATCCTGGATGGTACGATTATGTCGTTCAACAAGTCCATCACATTGCTGATGGTAAGCAGTGGTCCTGGGCTTATGCGTTCCCATTAAAGGAAATATTTACTGCATCAAATTACTTCAAAAGTTTCTGCCTTGGTCACACTGAATGATTTTCGGCGTACGAAAGCGACTGAAAACACGCTTAGCTAAAATGTCAGCGTCAGTGCGAGCCTTCTGATCCTTGGTAGGAAAACCTTCGCACCACTTTGTGAAGTGGTCCATTAAAACAAGCAAATGTTTCTTACCCAGGCTGGTTTCAGCATGGGGCCCATATAATCCATAGCCCAGAAAACGAAGTGCCTATTGACAGTGATGTGCCAGAGATGCGCTGTATTTTTGGATGAATCTAACTTGTTTTTAGCACAAATTTGGCAAGACCGGAAAAAATAAGAAATGCGAGTTTTCATCATGGGCCAGAAAAAGCGGTTTTTGTGCGCAAATTAATTGCCCTAAAACTTCTGATGCCCAAGTGACCCGGAAAATGACTGCCGTCTACGCCCTGCAGAACAGCCTCAATTAATTTGGTTGGCACAACAAAATAATATTCTGGCAAAAGCCTTACGGAGCTGGAACATTTAACAAGAAGATCATTAGCGTGTATGCCCTGCAGAACAGACTCAACTACTTTGGATGGTACAGCAAAAGAATATTCTGGTAAAAGCCTATCGGAACTGGAACTTTTGACAAGAAGACCATTAACGATATGCAAAGAGTCCCGGCAATGCCAAAATACTGTCAATACGGGAACACGATACCAAGCAAGTAAGGGTGGCTTAGGCTTGCCTGTAGATTTAAGCTGATTGATGGTGCTTAAACGAGGATCCTTACGCTGCGCTTACTGAAGGTTATAGCCTGGTGTTACAGTTGTAGCGCAATTAGACACAGGTACGTTAGACGCATCCTTATCAGTTTCATTGTTCTTTTTATGTAGAAAGCACGTCAGGATTCCAATTTTGGGATGTTAAAAGAATGATCCATGTCCATGATCTATCTGGCAATACGGCCTTTTGGCTCAATAGAATGGAGCTAACGAAGGGGACTATGTTCAGTAATCACAGAGAAGGTTTTACCTAGAAGATAATGACGAAAATGATCAGTTGCAAAGACTACTGCCAAAGCTTCCTTTTCAGGTTCAGAGTAACCTTTTTTGCGATCTGATAACGAGCGACTGGCTTAAGAGAGAACATGTTCTTGACCTGCTGTATCAAGCTAAGTAAGCACAGCTCCAAGACCTACGTCAGAGGCATCAGTTTAGAAAATAAACTTGGTTGATGAAGTTGCGAATATGCTAGAATAGGGGCATTGCATAAGCATTCTTTTAAGGAAGTAAATGCATCCTCTTCTTTTTGAGTCCAAAGTCCATTTAGCGGAATTATTTTAGTAATTGTGGTATTTATAGTGCGGAATTATTTCGCATACAATTTATAATCTATGATAACCATTTAAAGTTGTTGTAATTTCAATAGAGTCGATACCCACAAATGAGAAACCTACCTTTCAATTCCTGTTACAATATACCATTGTTATTTCATTGTCTTTGAAGAAAAGGTGTTCATGAATTGTTGCTGCCAGAATTTTTATAAAGTATATTTTGTTACTATGAGTGATAAGGAAATATGTTGCTAATAACAACAAGGACCATAATGTTTAAAAAAGATATCACAGGTTGGGCTTTCAGTCTGTTGGACTGAAGGTCATACTTGCTTCCAAAGTGTGAGGAGAGCTGCTAACTCTCTGTAATTCCAGGCAAAGGCAAAAGGAATCACGAGGTGTGGTCACATCGAG